>JXSR01S010632.1:30920-46257 GCA_000969725.1 Ophiothrix spiculata
ATTACTGTGCACGGCTTTGGACCTAATTTTCAGAGTTATTTGCGCCTTCAAGTTTCCCATCGTCTCTGTGTCACATCAGTGAACTCTAAAGTGCCCTTGATTTGGAGTTTATAAGTTTAGTTACGAACATGAGAAAGCACAAGACCCTGAAATTGGTACATACCGAGATATGGCGGGTTATTCAAGATGGAAACCAACAGAAAAAATATATTCCATATTTAATGTCAAGTCTGTATACAGTTCTAAAGACATTTTATACATAGGTTAACATTAATATTAAATTATTAGGTTTGTGATTTCCCCTTACGCCGTTTTGAAAAAAAAACCCAATGTCTGCATGCTATAAAGCTTAAACTTAAAAGACATGTTAGACTTTTAATGTTCTTTGTTTGTTATCTGATACAAATCCGATATTTAAACCTTTTAAATCAACATTTTAAAATGGTAGCCATTTCGCCGAAAATCGACATTAGCCTGTATTCTTAAGACTCAAAGGAACTAATGACAACTAAACCCGTTCACATGGGGTGGCGTGGTAAGCACACTCTTAGAAACGGCGTTGTAAAAGATAGTAAAAGATTGTAAAAGAAGTGCATAATTGAAGGAGGCATAAGAATGCACAATTAAAGGACATTACTTTTTGATACAATCAACCTTTATATGATATCGAAGATGCACTTAATATATTGTACTAAAAATGTTATCGGCACACTATTCAAATATTAATATCAATTTACGATTTTCTTAATATTATACAAAAAAGACCTTCTCCATTTATACCATTTGCTTTACAATTGCCCCTTCTCTTTATCCAAGTGTTGATTCTTTAAAATATGTGACCGTCCATTCCAAACCAGCCGTAAATGCCACCTCTTATCATTCTCACTTATTTAAGTATTTGCAAAGACCACGCTTTAAGGATTAAAATGACACCATGATGAACTTCACACGATTTCCAGAAGTCAAGTTATGGTCCGTCAAAGATTGTCAAGGAATAAAACGTATAACTGAGATAAACGCGTTCAAAAATCATTAATCCCAATACTCGCTGTTGATTGTCTTAAAAGTATGAAGATTTATTTCACATTTCCTATCATTTTCTTGAAATGAAACTTTGCTGGTATTTTGTAGTAAGTGCAAGGATTGTGAATTTGTCAAAAAATCAATTTGCGGCAAATTACGACCTTGACATGTATTTTCACCTGTAGCGCAAAATGAAGTTGCTGGCATTTACGGATCATACAGGCTGGACAGCCACACACTATTCTATGAAAAACTTTGCGGCTTTTCTTAATGGATATAACGTGCTAAAGAATTAGGCAAATTCACTGAAAACGGAAACCCGTCAAATACTGTATAAAGCTGCTTGTCCATCCGGAGTGCATTTAAACCTTCTGTAACCTATATAAGTCAAATACAATTAACGGATAAAACAAATTTGTAGTTCTTGAGAGTAAGGTAGACATATTTTTTCCTAGACCGTATCTGTTTTGTTCTTTTACATATAATAAGAGAAAGTTATATTCTTTTTCAAAATGGAAAGATACACTCTGTTAAACTTTGCCTATAATTCATTTTTTTTATCATCTTAATTGGTTGTATCGATTTGAATATGTTATTGTCGATGAACGTGACTTATTTACCTTCTATTTGTGAAAACTAAAACGTTTTTTAACTTAAATCCCCATAATAAGAGCGCGATTGCTTTGGAAAAGTTCTGTAAAGTAGATGTTTTTCGTTTTCGCCGGAAATACTTTCTTTGGGTTATTGGAGAGACTTTTAACATAATCACCGAATTTAATTTGATGTTATTTCTTTTGTTTCCTGTTCATATTCTTCTATTTCTGTCTGCAGTTGTCTGTCTCTTTCACGCATTTAAAGTGATTGTACACAACGATTTGAGATCCCAATATATCTATTGACCTTATTCAACATTTTATGAATAGCCGAGGTCACGCCAATTATTAGCAGAGCTGTACTCAACATGTACTTAATGTCTAACTACTTCAACACACAACGATAGAATCCAAAGAATAATGGCTAACAATTATGTTGTATACAGGAGGTAAATCGCTTGGATTAGAAAAACCATTGTTTTCAACCTTTTTAGCTGGTTATCAATGTTATCTACAGACTATTTCCTAACTAGTGCACAGATAAAATCCAGAATTAAAATACCAGAAAAGGCAAAATATAGTGGATTGTCGTACAATTTGCACTAGGCATCTGTGGTTATTTAGGGTACATGTAAAACGACAGTAAAAGCCTCTAAAAATCAACATTTTCAGCTAATTCGATCATGTTAATTTACAGTTTTTTCAGTCAATATGATGCTTCATAGTTTCAACATGATTAATTGACTAAGTTTATAAAGCATTGACTTTAAGTTTTCCTAATCTTGTAAACATAAATTTATCATTATTTTTCCAATGGGTTTGTATTGCACATTTAGAGTACGGTATTGATGACATCATAAAAGGGGCGCGGCAGAGGTGTAACCAATCACAGGGCTAACAGTCATTATAATTAGATCAATATCGACGGGGTAATTGAAACTGTTTTGTTGCTATTGGAACAATGCACTTCAAATGGTTGTGTGTAGCAAACACCCTTTAATGGACGGCTTTTCCCAAATATTTAGAGAAACAAATGACAAAGCAGATGTATTAGGGGCGCACCATTAGATTTCCAGGGGGAGCAGGAAGTTGGGTTCGCGGTTGATTTTTTTCGCGCCCCATTCGGGAGCGAATATTTCCCCTGAAATTACCGTTTTTTCCCTATTCCATGTTCAGGGGGGAATTTTATTCTTCTGCCTGTTGTGGAGGATATTTTTTCAAAAAACTTCCTGCTTTCCATCTGGAAATCTGATGTTTTGCCCCTTACTTTTACCAAAACCGTAAGGTTTGTTGAAATTGAGCTTATAAGCTCTTGTTGACAAGATACGCGATTATAAAAATAAATAGACCCTTCATATATAGCAAATAGAATAGAAGTACCCCATTTCAGTTTCAAACATGTCATTCTGAACAATAACATGCAATCGTGAGTTTTTATAAATGTCATGTGTAAGTTAATGGTAAGTTTTCGCAGCAGCACACAACCTTTCCAAAAGCTGCATACTTGTATTATTAAAGAATAAAATCGAAATATTGTGTGATCAATATGAAATGCAGGCATTTTATTAAATCTAAATTGCCCATAGAAAACACTCAAGAAATAATATTGATTTGATTGAAAATCGCCAAGATCTTTCAAGAAATTGGGTCACTAAAACATTTGATAATACTCGGATCATCATAAAAAAAAAATGTTTGAAAAAAAGATTTAAAAAAACACGAATGACCAACTCAGTAATACTTGAAAAAATTATTGTTTGTTTTATTTAACTGACTAAAATATTTAACTCATAATTGGAAATAAACACCCAAATAGCCATAACTTTCTGTAAAAAATATTGTTTCTGAAAATATTGACATCACATTATGCAGATTCTTGTTGTTGCTTTGAAGTATTATACCTTTTAAAATAATTATTTATACAAGATTGATAGGCGCATGATCAAAGTGAACGTTAAGAGTTATGATTGTTATTTAATTGTTTAATGGTGTTTTATCACCCATAGGTTCAACACTGAAAATATTAATTAGTCAAAAAACATGTCTTATTTGACTAATTACAATTATTCATGCAAAGTTATTTATTTCATAATTCATGAAAAAATGCTGTGAATGTCTTTGAAATGTTGAAAAACATTTTTTGGTGTTTAAAAAAATAGTTTCCATATCTTCATTCTCTGTAATCTGATATAGCAGAGAAAGGTAGCTCATGATCTCAAAAATAAACACAATCTCTTTTAATATTTCTTGTAAAATTAAGATAATGTTAATAACATAGGGTATCCACTCGTCCAATTCAACTATTTTCCGACTGACAAACCTTTAATCTTTTTAAATACTCCAAACTTTCAATAATTTGATAAACCACCCTACTCTATGATTAAGCATTAATATAAAAGTATTTTGACATGATTTTTGGCACACTAGTATGAAACAACCCGATGCTACAGTGACATACATTCAGAAAATACATAGTTGAATTGGACGAGTGAATAGGGTATTAAAGCTTGACGTAAATTGGAGTCCTAAAATGTGTTGGTAAAGCGAAATAAAGAAAATGGCTGCTATAACAGGGGGCCAAATGTCAAAGTTGATCAAGTCTTGTTCCTCACAGCAAAAGGCAGAAAAAGCACAGTTTACCTAGGTACGATGTTCGGTTCATGAGAAATATCTTAAAACGTTATAAGGTCATTCAGTGGTCATACTTTAGCCTAATGGGAAACTCTCAAAAGTGTCCGTTTTTGCTGAAAATGGTCTCAAAATGCTCGACTTACAAAACTGTCTACACAAAATAAGAGTTTGCAGGATTTTACCGGCTTTGAAATTTGAACCCTTGAATTGGTGGTCATTTTCTTTATTACGTGTTAACAACACCTTCTGGCTAACTTAACGATCTTATTCTTATAGAAAATTACAAACAAGCTTGTGTATCCTTTTTTTCGAGGTTAATGTAGATGAATTCGTACTTTGACTCTACTAAAATGAGCGAGTAGTGGTTTGCGTAAAGCTATAATCTTATTAGATTGGACCGCGCAATTACGCATGAGAATTAGATACCAATAGCAATTGACTTTATTGAAATTGATGGCGCGAATTATTACTGTATCCACAGGAGATCAAGGTAGCTGATTGTAGAGAATCGTGTAATCAAGACGATATGCTATTAATCTGCTGTGCACAAAATATTAGATACATTGTAACTTAATCAAGTAATGTTCATCAGCCATGCATCAAACACCAACACATGGTGCAGCTTACATATAAATTACACAGTAAAAAATAATTACTCATATCGTGGTAAAAAGGGAACTCGCGTCTTCTTTGTAAACTTAACCTCTACTAAAATGGTAAACAATTGCCCTGTTTTTGGTAATAAACTACCATCAGCATGGTAAACCATGGTAAACATGGCAAGCCATGGTAAACTTTTACCACTGCCGATGGTAGTTTATTACCAAAAACAGGGCAATTGTTTACCATTTTAGTAGAGGTTAAGTTTACAAAGAAGACGCGAGTTCCCTTTTTACCACGATATGAGTAATTATTTTTTACTGTGTATAGCCATAAATTAACCTTTAGTTATATTACTGTAGGTTTTCATGGTGCTTATCAAGTTAACAATAATTTGATCTGCTTAAGTGCAATATGCTTTGTGTCAAATCTAATTCTATATATGCCTTTCAGAACATGAATAAAATACTATGTTATGAGCACTAGATTTACACACACTGTGGTAATGATGATGCTTTATTATTTTTTCCTGTATGCACACACACAAATCAAAATCAGAATTAGGATTTGTTGAATAAATTAAGAACAATGATTTTTAGTCATCTTGCTGAAATATCCTATATTAAAAAACGGTTTTTTTAATAACGTATAGCAACTTTTACCGACCATTTTATATACCCCGCTTGCACAAAAAGTACATGAATTATATTTCTTAATATTCAGAGTCTTGTCGATATGCATCGATTGATGCCCATCGACGCGCAGTCTTTACACGCGCCATGCACAAAGAATTTATTTATTATTATTTATTTCATAATATTTAAACAGGGTATTCTGCTCAATAAAATTGATTTTCAGCAGAGCCCTGCTTTACACATAAAACATGAATTAAATATGTTAAAAAGAATACATGCTTTTAAACGTAATTATATACATCACATTATTTGTCATAAGAATAGGAAACTTAAAAGACATAAAATAATAAATGGTCAAAATCCAAGTGCTTAAAATGAATAAAATAAACAATATACACATTTCTTTAAAATATATAAACGTTAAAAGACATAAAAACGTATAGCGCATGTAAAAGAGTGCGCGTCGATGGTTGTCGTGCGATGCATATCGACAGACTCTGAATAAACCATTAATCAAGTAAGTCCAGTCTGGTTATTTTCAAACACTGTTTTATGTACAATTAGATTTTGCATCGATTGAACGCTTGAATGAAGTACAACATGTACTTTATGACTAATGATTTTTTTAATCAGTTGTAGAAAGAATATCATAATATTTAGTTATATTAACTAGAGAGTATAGGGTCATCTAAGTATCTTTTATCATCACATATTCAGTTGAAACCCGTCATCTGTTTCTAATTTGGTTACCACGTGGAAATTGCTTGCGTTCCTTTAACAATTTCTAACAAACCATATCAAACTTTATTTCCATTCAAACAGTACGGGAAAAAATACGTTACAACGCATAGTAAAGAAGAGATAAGTGATACAAGCCGCAATGTATTTGCTCGGAATTAAATTCTTGCGGCATGCTTTCGGTGTATCTATGGTTTACGGACACCGTCCGGGCCAGTGTCCGATCGGCGTCTGTTGAAATTGACGCCGTACACACATCGTAACCTCGCCGCAAGGTTATGTGACCAGGGTATTCATTGTTACCAGGCCTGATTGTTACTTTGCACTAGGTAACTTGGTATATTGTTTGTAGACAATGACAAGAGTTGTACTATTTTATCACCCTCTTTATAGTATCAGTTATTGGTTCCGTTTAATTCAATCGTTTGTACATCAGACACACGTTTGCCCTGTTTTGATACGACGAGTCACATATTACTTTAAGGTGTTTTACAAAAGCCAAGAGCATTAACTTCACCTCCATTGTGCTATCCTTCGAATGCCTCTCCTTGCTTTTAGATTTACCTTAACATTTGTCTTCTTTCCTCTAGGGTATATGAAAAGAAGTTTTTGAAATAAAACGACACTAGCTTTGCTATTGAAAACCACAATCATTACAATAATTATCTTCTCGATTTTACTTTACTGCTATATGTTTTATGTGACCTAATTGTGTTTGGCAGTGTAATGTTTGCTTGTGCTATCTTTAATAAGTGCAAAATAAATTGATTTTGTTTGTGCTCGATTAATAACAAATATTTAATATTCTTTATAGATTTTCAACTTAAAATTATATACCTCTTGCCATCATTTTGAACAGAGTTTGTTAGCTGGTCGTCACAACTTTATTTTTCATATTTGTTGTACCGTTCCAACTATTATGACACTAATTTTTTTTTCTAAATTGACAGGCTTTAAGCCTGATCTCCTGAAAAAGAAGAATATATCTAAATAAAGGAAGACATATGTGATGACTCACCCCGAAAAGGGGGACTTTGCGACAGAATACTATTCGAGAAACTGACGAAAATAGGCAGCAAAAATAAAGAAAATAATAAGAATTTCAAGCAGATTTTCCGTTGTAAAATTTGATCACCTTGATCAATTTTAACAAGTAAGGTGTCATATTAAAGCTTACAAAATGCTGTAACAGATGAAATGATAAAATCAAAATTGATATCATCTTCAAAGTCCCCCCTTTCGGGGTGAGCCATCACATATATCGAAAGGTGAAGCGGCTAGGCACAACTTAAATTAAAAGTTAAACAAATTAGAAAAACAAGACCAACAGACTATTGATTTCATTATAATGAGGGGAATCTGAGAATGATTCGACTCAATCATCTTATGTTGCCTACCTACACGCAGGATGAATCTTCAAGCATCACCTGAATGTCAGGTGTCTACTTAATGATCGCTTGCAAACATAAAATCCACTTCAATTTATAAGTATGTATTAATTTCATTATTAAGTATGCTACTAGAATTTTGATTGTTGATTATATTGCCCGCAACAATATTTATTGTAATTCTACACTCATGAGAATTAATTTGTTAACTGTACAAAAAAAGGTATTTGCAGTATCCTATGAATTATTGCAAACATCATACTAAAATATTGACGAAATAAAGTGTGTCAGCTAGTTAACATTAAAAAATAAAAACATCTGAAAAAGGTAATTTAAAGTTATGTGAATTAAGGATTTGTTTGTCAAACAATGCGAAAACTAAGTAGCCAAATATAAAATATCAAGTTTGTTATTTGTTATCTATTTTTATGATTTTATCGACATCAATCTGATGTGAGAGGAAAATAATTCTTTCCCTAGAGGCATTCATATAGCAGGTTGCACGTGACCCCATTTCCTGCCAATTACGTACTCTCGGCACCATCTTGGCAACCCAGTCATATTAAAAAACTGTAATATTTCATTCAATTTGACCCATAATGCCATGTGTCTAAGGTTGCTGACAAAAATATTTTGTATACAGAAAAATAGATATATAAGGGGACGCCTCAAAACTCAACTGCCAACTGACCGCCCGGAATCGGCGGGTTATGGGCGGTTGCCATTCGGTACCAGACGGTCAACCGCCAGATGAGTTTTACATTCTTCCTAAATACATGTAAATACAGGGAAATGATAGTGCGCTTTCCTAGTTTTGTAATTCCATGCGGCCTCGGCACACTTTACAGGTGTTCGCGCTGACCACTGTTGCCCAAGTAAGCTCTATTCCACACCAAGTATCATTTCAGATTCTGCGGCAACATCTTGGGGCACTGGACCTTATCAGTCCACATATGCAGCACTGTTATCCGGATCAGCCCCTCGAGAGTCGTACTGGTTTCAACAAGGCATTTAGAAGTTAATTCTTTGCCAAGAATTTCAAACACACTTAACTTTTTGTGCACAGATTCGAACCTTCCGCGAGTGCTTTACCATTGGTGCTAACTTGACTGCTACAGTGTATTTAAATGTAAAATTCTGGTACAAATACAATTTTTTTTGTTTGGTAACAGTACATATGCCAAAATGAAACAAGTTTCACGTTGGCACATATTTCTCGAGCGCAAGCAACACACGCAATAAACACGTTATATATCCTTATTATTTGAGATGAAATCATAATACATCGAATCCCTAATGCCTACCATTGTCCATACAAAATTTAAATATGACAACTAATGCATAATGCATCCCATTTGCTGTATTGTAACGGTTGTATTCAAATACACGTGTTGCAAAACATAACATGGCATAGCTTACATTTATTTGCAAATATCACGGTAACTAGATAGCAAATCTCATTCTGAATGATTGCAGGGGAGGACATACCGGGGGGGGGGGGCATACAAAAGATGGGGCAATTGAACTCTGCTAACAAACCGTTTGAAGTTCACATAATTCAACATGTTCAAATGTTACACATTGCTTTACTTTTCTACTTTATGTAGAAAAGTAAAGCAAAATGAATTCTAATCGTACGAACCTTTTTATATTCCATACATTAAAAGTACAAGTAAGTTAACTGAAATATGCTTATAATTAGAACAGAAATGAAATACTATAGTGCAATTTTAGCTTTGGTCTTTTCTTCTGAAAATCGAAAATACTAATATTAAAATACCGACAGGCAGAGTTAAAAAACCAAAGTTTCTCAATAAGAAAAACAAGACAAGTATACTGTAATGATTTGCTTATAGGAGTTTAATAAGGAGAATCTGAGAAGGATTCGACTCAATTATCTTATTTTGCCTACTTTTACGCCGGAAGAATCTACAAGTATAACCTTAATGTCAGGCATCTATTTCATGATCGCGTAATCCGCTTGCAAATAGAAAATCCACTTCAATCTATAAGTGTGTATTAATTTCATTATTATATATGTTCGTAGAATCCTGATTGTTGATTATTTTGCCCCAAACAGTACACAGCTATTTTCCTTCAGTTCTTCTGCAGGGTTAGTGCATTAGTATTGCACATGTATGTGCTTTAGACTCACCCCTTTGGTACCCGGGAAGTGGTCACCTTTTTAAGTTATTTTGCACAGCTCCCCATATGCAGAAGCCCTTTTGCATATGTAACACTTGGTAGGTACATCATAATGTTTACTGTAGGTGGCAGGAGTGGTACACTGCTTGACCGACGGACACATTATATGTGTAGCTACACTTAACAGTACTTCTGAAGGACTTGTGTGTAGTCCTTCAGAGGTTCCGGCCTAAATTATAGGAATTTTTATAGATGGAAATTGGCTGTGTGTATATTGTAATTCTACACTCACACGAATTCATTTTCTATGCATTATACTATTAGAGTTGTCTTTTAAATTCGAAACTTTATATTAGGTTTGAAAAAAATATGTGGGTCAGTTTGTTAACGTTGAAAACGAATCTACAGAAAAGAATATATATGCCCTGAGAGCTACAAATATGTGTATTAAAATTGTTTAGCGAACAATGTGAAAACTACGAGGGTCATTCAAAAAGTTCTACCTGTTGTATCATAACTTTTGTTTAGTAAAGATAGTTATTTGAAAATTGGCAAAAGTATAGTTAAGAATGTCACCTACAAATGGTGCAACAATCACATCAACATCTTTCCTAGATTTTTGTAGGTGACCTGAAGACCACAATAAGTTTCGGTACACCGGAAACGGTCAAAATTTGTGCAAAATTTTTAAAAGTGGCTCAAGTACAGTGAATTGAAAAGGCCATAATATAGTCATGTAGTATTGCTATACAGTAAAAAATGTATAAAACATAAGAATAAACATACAATTATGCTAGATGATTAAAAAAGCTGACCCAAACGGAAAATAATGGTCATTCATAGCATAACAATGATAGGAACAAATAGCCCCTGCAGCAATAAAATTAAAATCACCAAAGACACAGATTACGAAGAAAAAGACGTTAATAAAAACAAGATGGAAAATGGTAGCATTATGAAGCTTTATTTTTAAATTATTTTCATGGTAGATACCAAAGGGAACCAAATGAATTGTTTTTGACTGAAAAATGTGGTATAGTAGCTTTAACTGTTGTTTTTTTACATAAAACCATACTTGGAAATGTCACGCTACAGAGAAATCAATATGCTGATATTCGAAACCTGAGAGGGTACAACACATCATTTCAAATATTGGGATTCTGGGTAATTTCTATCTACAACAAGTGAACTTTATCAGTGAAAAATGACTTGTTGGACTGTTAGGTACACTTTAGTTTCAAATTTGTTCTGAAACTTACATACATTTTGGGTATACAGAGGGTTGTTCATACATAAGCTGTGCACATAATTTCGGGTGTAATGGCATTAGGTATTTCACCGTTTCCGGTGAACCGAAACTTACTGTGGTTTTCAAGTTACCTACAAAAATCTAGGAAAGATGTTGATATGATAGTTGCACATTGTGTAGGTAACATTCAAAGCTATAATTGTGTCAAATTTCAAGCACCTACCTTTAATAAAACGAAAGTTATGATACAACAGGTAGAACTTTTTAAATAACCCTCGTAGATAATCAAATATAATATTTTTCTGTAACATTTAGAGTAATCTTGGTGTATATTGTGCATAGCCTATTTTTTAAAATCTTAAATACAACAAACGCATGCGATTAAGGGCAATACAATTATAGATTAATAACTGCGTATTACTTGACGCGAGTGAAAGTGTACAACAATAATGTACCGCGTGCTGAAGTTGGAGTTGTCCGCACTCACGAGGCGCAGCCGAGTGAGTTGGACAACTTCGACTTCAGCACAAGGTGCATTATTTTTGTACAATTTCACGAGCGCCAAGTAAAGAGCAGTTATTAATCTAATTCATACACAACAATGATTAGAATAAAATTGCTAAGAAATTAAACGGCATAATCATTTTAAAATGTGTTTGCTATTTAATAAAACATAGAAAAAACAACCATCCATCGTCCCATGTTAATCATTGTAATTTAGACTTACCTTTCTTTTAAAATGAAACTTGCCATACATGTTACGCGAACGCGTACATAGCTTTCAAATGCAGAAAAAATTATAGAAATCGGATGAAAAATAAAAATGAAGTACTTTTAGCTTTTATCATAATGCCATAACCCGTAATTGTGATATGTTATATCTTGCTTAACTTAAATCCCACTGGAATGGAAGAAAAAGAGACGTACGGTACTTACAAAATTGGTCATATCTTTTTTATTTTTCATCTGATTTCCATCATTTTTTCTGCATTTGAAAGCTTATTAAATTTGCTTTACTACAGTAACAATTTTTTTTGATACACGTGGTATAATACACTAAACTTATAACAAGAGTTGGTTTAAACGAGTAAAGAGAAGCTGATAGCCACTCGCTGTAATGTAGGTTATTGTCAGGCCCGTAGCCAGGATTTTTTCAAAGGGGGTGCGGATTTTAAAAAAGTGGACCTTTTGGAGGAAACATTTTCGTGTTGGTCGACCCAAAACTAATTTTAGTGGTTTTGACAAAGTGACAAGCAAAAAAAAGTTTTCAGTAGTTTTTCAAGCATTTTGTTGAGAAAAGACGTTCCATTTACGTGTTTTGGTGCTTTAGGTGTTCTTTTGGTGGGTATTAAGCGAATCTTTGTGGACCTTTTTTGTACAATGTCAAATTGGGGTGGGAGGGATGCGATGCCCCCACCGCAACCCCACCCCCCTACCCTGGCTACGGGCCTGGTTATTGTTGTGTATAAATGAACTTGGTCACCGTTTACATTAATGTAATTATATGTGACGCGTCTCATCGAAAGGCACAAGTTGGCGACAATCATGTTTCGAACGAATCAAATGTAAGGAATATAAAAGATGTATCCAAATGTATCTCATTTTAAGTGCTTAATTAGTTCCCTTTCAATATACATGCAATCAAGATAGCGCAAAACTCGGGGAGCTGATCAGGGCAGCGGTGATGCATAAGTTTCAGCGCCCCTATAGAGGTTGCCGCAGATCCTGAAATGATGCTTGGTGTGGAATGGACCTTACTTGTGCCACAGTGGACAGGGAACACCTGTAAAGTGTGCAGAGGCCGTGTGGAATTATTATTTAGTATTGTTTTTTTAATATAAATTTGGTCATGTGTCGCTTTTTGATGTGACGCGTCACATATATATGACGGCAACATTTCTAATGTCTATTGTGAGGTCAAAACTAATTCAAAATAATTGTACCGTCAAGATCTATTATAGATGTATTCCGCTCTCTCTCTAATAAATCATTGAATAGATGATAATAGTGCTCTGATATATAAAAAAACAACTCTCGTCCGAAAAAAATACAAATAAATATTACAAGCACATGATTTTCAAAACTGTAATATTATCTCTTTCAACGCGTTTAATATTTCATATATTATGAAAATCAAGCAGCAATATTGCTATCTTAAGTAAGGCAACACTTCTATCATTACAAGTTGTACGGCTCTTATTTTGTTGCATTATACAAGTATCATAAGAATCAGTGTTATTTGTCAAGCTTTTTGGTAACTTGTAACAGTGTAAACCCATCGGAAGTCAAGAGTACTATTGTTGTCAATTTGTGCTTAACCGAACCCTTGATTTCTATCAATTTGCAATTAAAAGTAAGCTCAAATTCGATACCTAGCTGCCTTCTAATGATTGCATAACCTACTTCTACTGAAATCGTCAACAGGTTTTCTATATGACAAATAAACATGATAGATCTCTACATTACTTCTTTTAACTACATGTAGATAGATAATTACTGTAGTGTAGCATCATCTTCTTTATTTTTATTATCATCTTCACACCCAAGTTTTATATATTTGCTTACTTACGGTTTGCAGGAGAGGCCCACACTTAGTTTGAACCGCACAGTTGCTGTCGTTGTTGTGGTGTAATTTGTACATGTATGTTCATAAATTTTGAAAATACTGAGCGGTATCCACATATCAACTACTTGAATATAATTGATAGATATTTTGGGGAGAAAATATTTGTATTCTCAGCGTAGCTCAACCTACTGTTATAAAATTTTAACTTATCAATCCTGTTGCAAGCAATGATGACTTATGTTTTTGTATTTATGGTTAGATGTATAAAAATAACCGTTTGCAAAAATTATAGTAGTTGGAGCAATCAAACTTTCTACAAGTTAGAATACACTCTCTTGCTCATTAGATGTTGTTATCATAGCATTATAATTTTTCGACTTATTAACAAAAATAGGTATCCACAAAAACGTATTTTTCAAAATTCAATAAAACAGTATGTTTGTTTAAGTGTAATTTTAATGTGTAATTTGTTCTTGTTTTTTTGCCCACTGACTTTTTTGTATTCTACAAAATCAAGGTATTAATATACCACGTGAATCAAAATAAATTGTGCACGGATTAAAACTGATTTTGACCTTGATAAAAAACAACAAATCATAAATTTCTTGGTAATGTAGTTAAGCAAATTTAATAATTTGCAGAAAAAATTATAGAAATCGGATGAAAAATAAAAAAGATATGACCAATTTTGTAAGTACTTCTTAGCTTTTATATAATGCCATAACCCGTAATTGTGATATGTAATATCTTGCTTAACTGTGTAAATCCCATTGGAATGGAAGAAAAAGAGAGGTACTTACAAAATTGGCCATATCTTTTTTACTTTTCATCCGATTTCCATTATTTTTTCTGCATTTGAAAGCTTATTAAATTTGCTTTACTACTATAACATTTGCTGCTTTTATCAAGGTCAAGATCAGTTTTATTCCGTGCACAATTTTTTGATTCACGTTGTATAATAGCTTACATTTTATGCAAATATGAACAATATATTTTCCGCAAACTTATTTTTCTTTTTGTCAGACTTCTTTTTATTTTACACCACAGTATGATTGACAAGTTCAATATAAGCTACTCATCGTGGAATGCATGGAATGAAGATATCCCTTATTACAATTATGAAAACATATATAAAATTCGGTGACATTTAAAGCCTGGTTTTACGCGATCAGTGGGGAAAATCGGAAACGATTTTGGATAAGAATTACATTTAATGCTTATTGTCAGAATTTTTTTTATTTTAAACCACAGTTGGATTGACAAGTTCAATATAAACAACTTATCGTGGAATGCATGGATTGCAGGTATCCCTATTACGTATACTGTTATGAACAATAGACAAATTTGGTGAAATTTAAGGTTTGATTTTACGCGATCAGTGGGGAAAATTGGAAAAGTTTTCAGAAATGTTTAATGCTCTGTAACTCAGCAACGGATGATTAAATCCAAATAAAAGTATATATTTCTAGAAGCATACTGAACATAATGGTAAGGTCAGTTTTGGACCAAAATGTGTCATTTTGGTCCTAGGTCCAAAAATCATATTTTTAGGCCCAAAATTTTACGAGAAACTAATTTTTGCTTGGATAAAATTTCGAGCCAGTTTACTTTTTAGAATCTAGAAAGCAATATCTAGGAATGAAAACCCCAAATCTTAACGAAAAACCTTAACGTAGTGATTGTGTATGTGACATAGTGGTAAATAACACCTTCATTTCAGTGCCATATGTTGCCGATAAATCTAGCAAATATTTCTGAAGAAATGAAAA
>JXSR01S010634.1:3555-13920 GCA_000969725.1 Ophiothrix spiculata
ATTTGTAGACAAATTTGTCATTTCAGTTCACATTGGATTTTTGGGAGGGGAGAGCAGGGCCAAGGTGACAAACAAACGGGTCCTTTTTGGTGATTATGCACCTGATATTTAATCAAAAGAGATGTAAAAAGGGTTCAAAGCTACATAGCAACAATTATCCTTTATTTTGGTATTTTTAGACCTTCAGACACATCATACATGCTTTTAATGTCTATCAAGTAAAATGCGTATGATTAACAAACCCATTTGTTTGAAATAGGGCTACTGTCAAAATGGTCCACTTTTGTAGACAAATTTGTCATTTCAGTTATTGGATTTTGCCAGGGATTTTGGGTTAAGGAAGAGCAGTTTATTGTTCTTTGCACCTCTATTAATGGAAGCTTGATCATAATCTTCTTTTGCTTTCCTCTTTTTCGCCACTTTAACTTTTAACAACCTTTTTGTTTTTCTTACGTCTTGGGAACCGACAACTCTAAGCATAGATTTTTAAAGACGTTAAAAATCTATGCTCTAAGTGTCAAACAAACGGACACGTTTTTAACTTTGCATCTCATATTTTACCAAAGTAGATGTAAGAAAGTTATCCAAAGTTGCATAGCAAAAAATATGACAGTCCTTTCTTTTGGTATCATATTTTAGACCTTTAGTCACATCATGCATGCGTTTACTATCATGTCTAGTATTGTAAGTTTTTTTGCGATTGAGCTGTCATCCATGGTGCTGATTTCTGCAAGAGAATTTGGGGATGGGATTATATTTTGGCAAATTATGCACTGGTAAATGATGACCGATTTCGCTTAAATTTAGCATGAATACTTATTTTAAATAGGCCCTATATGAATGAAAATGTGTAAAACTATATTTACCTAGCTGGAATATTACTGCTAAAATATTCTTCTTGAACATGGGGAATGTCTTGATTTGAAGGATTTTCTGTTCAGCTAATTTGAAGTAGAACTATAATAGCTACACCTTAGTAAGTCGGACAGGGTGTTGGGAGGACGTTACAGGGGAACTCTGGAAAGTTTCGGAAATTTTGGTTGTCATTTACCACTGCATAATTGGGAATATTTAGGCCTATATACATTTTTACACTCCCTGGAACACAAAAAGCTATTACTCAGTGGTTGAATTGTGTGTGTGGTGAACCTTGATCCATACGCCGGGGAAATAGTGACGTCATAATTTATGTAAATCACCCAACTCTTGCGTTTTGGTTCCAAACAAACGGGATGGACAGTTTTGCCACATGTTAAGTCTATGGGGAAAAAAGTCAGACTCCTATTTGATACCATAAAACATTCGTCTAAAACAAAAATAAGGGAAAACATGCAGACCTGTTATGCTGAAGGTTGTGATCACAAGCCCGGACAGGACCCCTGCCATTATTTTTGTTTTCCAACAGAGAAAAATCAGTCTGATTTATATGTTTACGTACGCCTATTCTGTTAATACGTATCGCTCATTCCAAAAAATCGGGTGCCAATGCAGTTGAAAAAAAAAAGAAAAAATAAAGTTGCTTAAATATTTTTCTTTTAAGCGTTTTTTATTAGTAAACTAGTCATGGATATTGAATCCAAGTGATTTGTCAACACCACTTCTATATTTTTTCTGTTACAAAGACTTGCCCATTTTTACGTGGTGAGCAATGGGTGAGCTACGTTACCTGCTCAATTTTGAAGTATTGACACTCCCCAATTTTTTGCACTTGTAGGCAAGTGTATCCTTCATATGCGCTGTTAGTGCATAGAAAAGTTATGAGACGGCAGTTATAAGTTCTGTAGAGGTCAGTAGTAACGTAGCTCACTGGTTTTGTATGTTTTAATGCACAAAACATACATTAGACCATTTACTTGGTAAATTCTAATATAAACGAAGTAGTAGTGTATATGTCTATCACATACTATAATGGAATTGCTGCAATGCAACTATGGTTACTGAGATATATAATACATAGCTCACTTTTCTTAACATGGTAGTAGTAGTACGGTAGTAAAACAATCTTTATTCAGGGTTTTAACTCATATCAGTTACAGAAACTGGTCTCCCATGAGACCCTGATAATTACATTAAATACATAGGAAAAATATAATATACAATAAAAAAAAGTGTATTTAAAAGACATAAATTGCATGAACAATGCATAAAAATCAACATGTGCATTATGAATAATAATAATCATGTCATGACAAAAGTTTTAAATGTACCGTATTAGAGTTCATTGACATGGCCTGACTTCTGATATGGCATGGAAGGTTATGCCAATTTTTAGAAGCTCGGTTTAAATGTTCATGTTCAATACTTTCCTTCGTCAAACATGAAAAAATTTCACATTCTTTAATATGGTTTTCAAATTCACTGGAATGTTTGCTGTCAGCATACTTAAATTTTGTTGCTATTGCTGTTTTGTCCCATCAAATAATGGCATGCCAAACTTTGATAACGTATAGCTCACACGATGTTGGTGGAAAATGAAATCAGTTGTTTTTAAATTATGGAAAGATGTCATTAAATTTCAAAAATATTGCTAAGATACAAAATGCTGATTGTTAATCTGTTGAAAAATTATAATAAACTTGAAAAAGTATCATATACTGAAAAAAAATGAGCATGTCCAAAAGTAACACTTTTGTGATGGAAACGCATTTTTAGCTATTTTTGACATTTTTCGGTACTTTGAAGGCATGAATCAGAGTCATAATGGCATTAAAAGTATGACAAACCATATATGACCAAGTAGATCTTGACAAGTCCTATCCAAAAATCTAAATATTGGAAGAGATAAAGGCACTGGAATATTTTTGTGGACCAAAGAACGAAAAACATGCTATTGGCACCCGATTTTTCAGAATGAATGAACATAATCATTTGTTTGGAACCAGATCGCACGTGTTGGGCTAATTATCATAAATGTGACGTCACTACTTCCCCAGAAAATAAATTAGGGCCAAATCATACTTGGCCTCCAAACAAAATTTTTCCTACCAAACATTTGGTCGTGACGTCACCAAATATTTGCCATCGAACTGAAAGTATGAACGGGTAGCAAACATTGGTCCAATGTATATGGCAATTCAATAGCATGTGCAATCTAGTGCGAAATTTTATTTGGTCTCAACTCGGTGTTGAAGTTATTTTGTTTGGAGTCACTCGTCATTTTGACATCACAACCAAATGTTTGGTAGGAAACATTTTGTTTGGAGGCGGAGTATGATTTCGCCCCAAGTCTGTGCATGCAATGCCCCATTGACTTTGTATGGTACTCAGAAATGCATAGTAATTATTACAAAAGTTGTCCAAATGGAAAGATGAATGGGTTGGACATCCCTACTCTTATTATTTAGCTAGAAAACAGGCGAGGTTTTTGTCACATCAAAATCATGAATTGCGCTTTAAAGGTACTGGCTTAGATTCTTCCCACTAATTTTTTACCTACGAATCAATAGAACAGGTTTATAGTAATAATAACCTACCAGTAGTTTTCCATGATTTTGAGGAATATTGGAGTAAATTGCAATTCTTTACCGACTTTAAGTTGTTTGTTTGGGTTTGATTTTGGTAGATATTGTTTTGGTAGATAATAATACCGTCCAAAGGAGATGCTTACTTTTTTGTTATGACCATTTGTTGAATTAAATTCAGGATCCTGGATTTAATTCCCTGTGCATTAATTTAGTATAGGAATTTAAGTTAGTTATATTCCTTCAATTTAGTCTATTTTACTCAAAACCATTTCTTATCATATCATAGTATTGCTCTAAGGAAAAGAAGACATCAGGACCTTCCCATGCATCATGCCTTGCTTCCTATGGGATTTTTTTGTACAGGTTTTAATGAGAGGGTTTAGGGATGAAACATAGCACAATCGGCAGACCTCATCCCAATTTAGCATTTCAGATATGTTTTATCCCTAAACCCTCTTATCAGAACCCATACAAATAATCTCATTGGAAACAGTGCATGATGGGAAGGTCCTGATGTCTTCTTTTGCTCTAAGGAGTCACTTACTTGAACTCTAATTGCTTTCAGGAGTCAATTACTTGAACTCTAATCATTTAGAGGATAAAAGATAAGATTTATTGTTTTGCCTGTCATCTATCATCTCATAATGGATGGCCAAAATTCCTTATTAGGAAGTAAAATTGCACCCAGTGACAAAAAATCATATTTAATCAGCAAGTTGGTGTTTTCTACAGATTACTGTTTGGAACTAATAAGGCAATAATCAGTGCCAATTCAGAACGTACTGATTAATCAGTGTAACCCTAGTCAAAACAAGAGAAGATATCCTGTGCATCCCATCATGCATTGCTTCTTATGGAATTGTTTGTATAGGAAATTATGAGTAGTTAGTGATGAAATGTCCCTAAATCAAAGTTATTTGTTGTAATCTTGCATTTTGGGCATGTTTCATCACTAACTACTCATGGCTTCCTGTACAAAATTTCCCATAGGAAGCAATGCATCATTGCAGGGGTGAAGGGGCGGCCACCCCCCTTTTTGGTCAAATCCCCCCAAAAGTCCACAACAACTCCCTAAATGTCCACCAAAAAACACCTATAAAGCACCAAAACATGTAAATGTATGTCGTTTCTTAATAAAATACTTTTTCTTTTGCTTGTCAGAAAATTTTTCCTCCAAAAAGTCCTCTTTTTTGAAATCCGCCACCCACTTAGGCTTTGAATATTCCTGGCTATTGGCCTGGTTTAAAAAAAATGTTTTGCAATGTTTCGTCATAAAAATCAAAACGCAAAATGCACATGGTTTAGTTTACTTAAGGGGTTTTCTCATAGATGCAGTTGCTTACAGTTACAGTATAACTATTTTTTTTCACAATTCAAAAAAATGTTTGCTCATGTTTTGTGTTTAAAAACAAATTTCAATGCACACTGAATGCATGCTTTACTAGCGCGTTTGGTTTACCTATGCATGTTTTTTTTTAACTTTTCAGAAGCAATGGCCAATGAGTGTAGACTTCCCACAGCCTCCAAGGTGTTATGGGACCCAGATGCCATACAGCTATTTATTGCTTCCTCTAAAGGCTGTGTCGAAGACTACATACATCAGCTCATAACCTTTGACCCAAACTCTGAGTGGATTTTGACATCCGATGATTTTACCAGGTTACAAACTTCAGCATGCAGTGAAAGAGTTGCTGAAACTTCGTTGAATCTGCAAGATGTGCCGAAGAGTCCTGCTGCGTCAAGGTTAAGTGGATCCCAAACTGAAATAACACCACTGATGTCAAGCTTGACAACTCAAGATCTGTTGAAAAGTCCTACTGCATCAAGGTTAAGTGGACCCCAAACTGAAATATCACCATTGAATTCAAGCTTGATGACTCAAGATGTGCCGGAAAGTCCTACTGCAAGGACAAGAGGACCCCAAATTGAAACAAAACCGCTGAAGTCAAGCTTGACAACTCTAGGTCTTTTGATAATAACATCTCTGACTCATAACCAAGGATCACACAAGCTAAGTGAGGCTATTTTGGAACTGATCAGACAGCTATGCATGAAACCAGCATTCAGACATTTTAATGAGAACATACCATGTTTGAAAAGAATGACTTTATCAAAGTTAGAATCATTGTCGAAACTCTGTGTACAGCATTGTATTCTGGTGAGTGAGGATGGACTAGTGACAGATGGAGGAGTTCTCTATGCGTGGTGTGAGGTTGTAGAACCACTGCAGAGGCTACTTGAAGGATTGATTATTGGTGAGTACTCAGGATCTTTAACCCACATCAACCCATCTCACCTTGTTCCACTCAACAACACCCACCCATCCAACCCGACCTCTTTCCTTTCATAGAGGTTATAGAGCTACTGCAGAAGTTACTTGAAGGTTTGATTATTGGTGAGTACCCAGGGCTCTTTCACCTCATGCCACCCCAACCACCCCCTTCAAGCATGGTGTGATGTAAAACCTGAACTACTTTGGAAGGTTTGATTATTGGTGAGTACCCAGGCTCTTTAACACCACCCACCCACCTCACCCCACCCAACCCTGCCCCTTCAAGCGTAGTGTGATGTAGAATCCCTGCAGGGACTACTTGAAGGTTTGATTGTTGGTGAGTACCCAGGTTCTTCAATCACCACCCCACCTCACCTCACCCACCCACCTCACCTCACCCTACCTCATCCGCCCATTTCACCTTGCCCCACCTCATCCACACACCTCGCCTAACCCACCTCACTCCACCTCATTCACCCATCTCACCTCACCCCACCTCATCCACACACCTCACCTAACCCACCTACCTCACCTCACCCAACCTCATCCGCCCATCTCACCTCACCCCACCTCATCAACACACCTCACCTAACCCTCCTACCTCACAACACCACCCTCACCTTCGAGTATGTGTGATGTAGCACTCCTGCAGGGACTGCTTGAAGGTTTAATTATTGGTGAGTATCCATCTTTAATCACCACCCCACCTCACCTCACCTCACCCACCCACCTCACCTCATCAAACCTAACTACCCCACCCCCTTCAAGCATGGTGTGATGTAGAACCCCTGCAGGGACTACTTGAAGGCTTGATTATTGGTGAGTATCCAGGCTCTTAAATTACCACCCCACTACCTAACCTCACCCACCCACCTCACTCCATCCAACCCCAACCCCTTCCAAGCATGGTGCGATGTTAAAGAACCACTGCAGAGGTTACTTCAAGGCTTGATTATTGGTGAGTACCCTGGGTTCTTTAATAACTACCCACCCATCTCTCCTCATCCCTTCCAACCCCACCCACCCAACTCACTCACCTCACCCCACCCTACCCTTCAAGCATGGCATGATGTGGAACCCCTGCAGGGATTACCCACCTTACACACCCCTCTTCAAGCGTGGTGTGATGTTAAAGAACTTCTGTACGTCTACTTTGAAGGCTTGATTATTGGTGAGTACCATGGGCTCTTTAACTCACCTCACCCCACCCTTCCCTTTCATGCATGGCGTGAGGTTATAAAACCACCACAGAGGCAACTTTAAGGCTTGATTATTGGCGAGTACCGTCGGCTCTTTAACCCCATCCCCACCCAACTCACCTCACCCCACCCATGAGTTATAGCCAGCTCGAATCCCATTGCTGTTTTACACTTCTACATATGAATGTGCAATACTGCCCTCACTTTATAGTATTATTATAATAGCATCATAAGTATTCAGAATGTTGGAAGGAGGTTTTTTGGGTTTTTTTACTTATCATGAAAAAAAGACTGCAGAATACAAAATGGCAGCGCTTTTTGAAGCAAATATGTGACCCGTCATATCAAAAGGTACCTTAAGGTAATGGCATAGTAAATTACGAGATACTGGTCATTGAAGCTGAGCATAGTCAAAAATCACGTCCAAGGTTGAATTTCTAATTTCATCAGAAACTATTCTATCATATTAATCAGGTTCCAACATCCAAAACATATGACAAATATTTTAAAAACTAATTTCATCAGAAACTATTCTAACATATTTATCAGGTTTCAACATCCAAAACATACGACAAATATTTTAAAAACTGAGATAAAAATCATTTCTCCATTCAAGTTTTACCAGTGCAGAAGTTGATTTTCTCAGAACTATAGTTTTCTGAATCAGCCTTTTACCAATATGGATGTAACTTTCAAATCGAACATCCAAAAACCAAAAGCCATTTTAAAGCTTAAAATATAATCTTTTAGATGAGACCAAAAAATCAGTTTTCATTAAGGTACCTTTCGATATGACATGACTTTTGACCCCCTAAGGCATACAAAGATATTCAATTATTTTTTTTCCTCTTCAAAGTAGCAACTGGGGCAATGGTAGGGGATTGGACTGAAAATGGTTAACCCTACCCACCCTACATGCACCACCAGCCCCTTCACATATGGTAAAATATCATTTGTAAAGTCTCGTAATGCAATCAAACACACATTTCACTGCATATATCACTGCACACAATACTCAAGGACACCATGTAAATGTATAGGAACTTGGAAGTGGGTGATATGAATAATCATAAACACGGAATTCATGCAAAAGCTATTCAATGAATGGGAAGAATGGACTTAATTATTGTTTAATTGTATAATAGTTGTTAGTACCGTCAATATAATTTTCTATATGGGCTGCCGAGGTATTTAATTGCGTAAGCAGAGTGAGCCCTCATTTAGCAAAAAGTGGAGTTGAAATTGCTAATTACAGATAATTCATGTGTGCGGGAGGTAGTCCAAAGGGTTGTGTTTTTCCAATTCACATAGAAATCATAGCTCAGGCATACTCAAATTGGGTATGTCTAAAAAGAATATATTATTACCGATCTAAAAGGGGTTTCTAAAAGCCTGTACACCATATGGTTTTAAAACGGCAGCAAGTTGAAGTGTTTAAAAAAACAACTATTTTTGTCCACATTTCTAAGGCATTGAGAGCATTTTAAGCAAAATTTTGACACATTTTACAATATGGAACATAAGCATGTTGTGATGTTATAAACCCATTGCAGAGTCTACTTGAAGGTTTGATCATTGGTTAGTACCCAGGGCTCTTTTATCCACACCCACCTACCCATCTCACCTCACCCCACCCCACACCACTCACCCCATCCCACCCCGACCCATTCAAGCATGGTGTGATGTTATAGGACCACTACAGGCTACTAACAGTCAAGTTAGCTCAAATGGTTAGGCGCTCGCTTGCGGTGCGAAAGGTCCCGAATTCGAACCCCACTGGTGCCAAAAGTTGAGTGTGCTTGAAATTCCCTAGGACAAGGAACTGCTAATTGTCTTGTAGAAACCCGTAATAAACTCTGGAGAGCTGATCCAGGCAGCGATGGTGCGTATGTGGGCTGATCAAGGTTCAGCGCCCCTAGAGGTTGCCGCAGAACCTGAAATGATGCTTGGTGTGGAATGGAGCTTACTTGGGCCACAGTGATCAGTGAACACCTGTAAAGTGTTTAACCCTCTCAATCCATAATCAATGCATCTATGGCGCGTGTGTTAGAGGGATGTTTACTTGCGGGTGAAGAAAAGCCTAGTAATTCCCACCTATTTAATGAAGATCAAAGTGTAGAACCATCCAATTCACAGTCCTTCAGAGATTATCTTTCATAACTCGTAAGGCAGCTATTAATAATTCATTTTATTCACTATTACTTCATACAGATCACATCCAGGAGACCGACACATGGTCATTACCAATACCAGAACCATCTAATATACAGTCACTCAGGAAAGTATTCAAAACTCAAAAGGCAGCTATTTATTCACAATTTGACAGCTATAACTTCAACGATGACTCCCGTTACAAGGCGGGTGTACAACAGATCATAAAGCAGCTATCAGAGGAGGGCGGACGTGGCAAAGACGACTTGGAACTTCAGGCCAAGATTTTTTATTTTTCAAGGTGATTATATGATACTGTTATATTTTTGCAAATAAATGTTCTTATATGTGTAGGTAGAATTCATTAATATTGGTTAATTCTGGGCAACAACACTTACTTTATTTATATCAAATATTATTTTACCATGCAAAATAAGAGAAGCAAGCTATGTGCATCAAGAAAGAGGCCAACCCTCACTCTAAATAGAGACAGTGGCCGTGGGGACACAAACTTTCCTCTATTTGTGATTCTCTTTTGGAAATACCATCATCATCTAGGACGCCATCTATGGCAAGATTCAGCGGAGAATCATTTGGAACTCAGATTTAGACCTCTGAGGACAGTGATGGGTATCACTGAAATATTTGGAATAAAAAGCAAGTGTTGTAGCCCAGGTTTAACCAATATTGATGTTATATTTTTTGTTGGATTTGATTTTTGTGCATGTTTAGAGTAGCATTCCCACAGTAGTCTCTGACTTTAGTGTGCATTTTCAAGATAGTAATGGTCTCCATCTATGCTCATGACTTTTGAGTACGCGGTCATGAATTAAATCTAGAAACAATTATTTTGTATTTTTAAAGCCTTTTTAATTATGGTCTCATGTAAAAACTCATCATACGGTAAAACCCACATGTACATGTGACTCAGAAAACACCTCAAACAGTGGTTGACTGCCCAGGTTGACTGCCCTGCATGTTCCTATACGAAATAATCATCCTAAATCAAGTCCACAATAGTCTGTGGGAAAAAAGAAAATGTGCAAAATGGAGTCTGCACAATTGTTCTTGACTGAACCTTAGTCTTTGAGACCCATAGATTCCAGAACTGAATGATGCAAAATCCGCACCATTGAGCATTTTGAGAAATCCAAGATAAAACAAAATGGCTACCAAAACAAGGGGTGATATTGTAGAATTGGTCAAATTTTGTTCAAAATCACACCAACATGTTCCTCTCATCACAAGGAAGCAGAAAAAGTATACTTTTACCTATGTC
>JXSR01S010635.1:51268-63963 GCA_000969725.1 Ophiothrix spiculata
GCAAATTAGGTACTTAATATGCATACTTTGCGTTCAAATTGTACGCAGCGCCAGTTCAGCACCAACCCTACCCACTCACCAAATATCATCAACATAGGGCATACGGTTTCCGAGATTTGCTCCGGACAAGAAATGCGGACGGCGGACAGTTTTAAGGAATGGTATGTCTCTTCTGAAAAATTTTCAGGCGAGACAAAAATGTGTTCACTCTAGGAATTCAAGGTTCTGTAGGTCTTACATTTTGTCAAATTGTATTTCCTTGGGCCCTCTAAACTGATCCAAATACTCAGTATTTATTACTTTTTTATGATTGTTTATTCCTGTTGGCAACATTTGCAGAATGATAATAGGGCGTATTTGTACCCATTATCTGATTGGCCTCAGTACTGTTCGCCACATATGGATAGCTAGTTATTGTGCTTGCAGTAATTTTCATGTATGCTTGCAATACTTATGAAATCCGTCAAATAAGACAAAATGCTCATGCTGTTTGTGTATCAACTCCAGATTCCCACACTCTAAATACTGAGCTTGTTTCATACAATTCCAGAGGTGTAATAACTCAGCCTGATATGCAACAACAAAATGGCAGCCGTACTCCAGCAACAGAATGGTGATTTGACTAAGAATGCGGCCATTGAGTCAGTCAACGGCTGTTCTATGTTTACGCACAATTTGGCTGAAAATTGAAAGATGTATATGGCGTTGTAGTCAAGTAATAGTAGCGCGCGGCGGAACACGGAGCTCTAGCACTAGCGCAGCGTCTGCCCAGGTGTGACGCCAGCGTAGTGCAATCCCCTAACATAGCCAAATTGTTAGACCTAGCTGTTTGCTATCAGGGGTGTGAGTGACCTCAAAAAAGAGGAACTTTGTACAAAAACGAGGAAAAACAGTGACAAATTCCAAAAATGGGCTGAAGATGAAAGAAAAAGCTAAATTTTGCCTTAAATAAATTTTCAAAAACGAGGAAATCAGCTTAAAAGAGGAAATTTCACACCCCTGGGTCCTAGCTATCTTAAGTTTCAGTGATTCCTATTTTCCAATTCCTCATCCCATCTTTGACCACACACCTGATTATCGTATGCTTCTCCTTCCTCAGTAACTCTGCATCATCAGTGAAGAGTATGGTATGATATGGTGTTGGCATCTCACAAGTAGGCAATATACCTCGTGCTGCCGGATGCACTTGACCAAGAACACCATTGTACACTAGCAGATCATCCACTAACAACTGAAAAGAAATGACAGAAAGCAGCTATTACAATGTAGCAATATCAAACAAATACACCAAATAAAAACAGAGATCTGTTATTTTAAGGAATTTAAGAAAGCAATTGGATGACTAAATTTAAGAATGGGCATATGGTATTATGAAGCTCAGATATTTTCCAGATAAAACTACATCTTCAGACAAAAATATGTTACAACCATCGGCAATATCAACTTGGAACCTTCATAGGTCATTGGAACTCGAAATCAATACCTTACTTCTATAGACCATGGGCTAAAACCATAAAAGTATAAATCTACTTTAATCAAAAATTGTACACTTTAACATTACATGCTGGTGTGTTCAATAAAACCCAAATTTCTAACAAGTCACATAAGCTGCAAGAAGCCACAATGCCGGTATGACACCGGTGAATGATTGCGATGTACGGTCTGACACCGGTGGTTATGTGACCATAACTGAAGACATTGTATACAAACCGCAAGGTTTTAACTCGGAATTGAATTCTTGCGGCATGCTTCCGGCGTTTCTACCGTTCACAAACACCATCACAGACACCGGCCAGTGTCGGATCAGCGTCTGCTGAATTGACGCCGTAAACACATCGTAACCTCGCCGCAAGGTTATGTGACCAGGGTATTAGGAATCATTGAACATAAGTTTAACTTAGTATTGTGTTAACAGTGCACTTTCAAGTCAGAAAGAGCAAAAGGTGCTTCAGATATTCGGAACGTCATGCTTTGAAGAAGACCTTCCGCATGTGGAATAAGACATGACTCACCCCAAACTCTTTGACACCTCTCTGCGCTGTCTTGCTGTAGTTCCACAACTTGATTAGTGATACCGTCATCGGCTGGTCAAACACCACATACACTCGGTTGATCTGGAAGGAAAAACAAGAAGCGGTCAGATCACACAATACAAATTGGAAAGAAAGGTCAACTGAACTGAAAGTTACCATATTAGGCCATGGGTATTAAAGAAATAGATTTGCGTCCACCGCTCGCATGCTCCAAATTATACTGTAAGTTTTTTCATTATTTACAAAAAAGTTCATTATTTATGTGAAATATGTACGAAAATACTCAAATAAAGATTTTATCTTGTGTCAAATTGTTAAATAGTCATTTTGCAAGCATCTACGTACTATCTATCACCCACAAAACTACCTGTAGCATCTAGCTTCGTAAATGAGGCATTATGTCCATACACGTCGATCTGATTGAAGTTATATTTTAGAAAGTATTTGCGGCAATGTCATTTCGAAGAGCATTTGTCATGAATAAAACCTACTGTAAAAGCATCCAAAATAGTGCGTGCGGATGCCATCTTTTATATATCCCATAATATGTTTCGGTAATCATCGGGCGGGCCAAAGTCTCCAAATTCATTCATAAAAACACCTTGGTAAATTTCGATCTGACCTTTCTCTGCCGACAGATATTAAGGAAGAGAATGAGGTCATCATTTTTTGTCAGAGTGCTGCCATGAAATATTTTTGCTGGTTCTCAAATTCTAACATTGTTTTCTGAGAAAGGATCACATTTTTACGATGATGACTTGCAGTCAAATTTATTGTATCAAAAAACAAACAGGTTTATATTGTCAAACAAAAGCACACATCTTAACATAAATGTTTGTTATAGTTGTGCGTATAAGGGAGTAGTTTGTGTGCATGTATGATGTCGTGTTGCATGTTTCAATATCATAGTGCAGTGAGACTATAAAATGTGTAGGTCATTGTTGGATACCCTCTACGTACATCATTATACACCATGTACATATTCTAAATGTAATAATGAATAATGAAAATCAGCCGCATGTAATTTGAAAAAGTCAAGGATGTAAATCTAAAACTTCAATTCCCATGGCCTTATATTGGTGCTAACAACATATTCCTAGCATCAAATTGTTGACTCAAATGATAATTAAAGGGGCAATTCATGATCCACTTTTCACCCTCGAGGTCACTGCTATCAAAACTGAGTTTATTAGCTTATGAGAATCCTCAACTGGTATATGTTACGATCCCAAAACCGTTCTTTCAAATGTGCTTGCATTTTTTAGAAAAGTGAGAAAACGTGTCATTTTCTTTTTATTGTCGCGGCCCGACAGTAATTACAACACAGTAACCTATGGGGATTTTCAAAATACTGAAAAGCTTGTAACTTGGAAACGAACCATTGGAATCAAGTGAAATTTTCAGTATATATTTATGTTATGCTCTTCTTTTTATTTTAGCTAGAAAAGAAGTGAGGTTATGTCACCTCAAAATCATGAATTGCACCTTTAAGTTTGCCAGGGGTCCTAATATCATCAGGAACTCCATCAGATTCCATGCGAGTGTTCAAAGCGTGGATATAACACGTGTCATACTTACTGTATACGGTAGTATTGGAGCCAGCCACATATTCCTCGCGTCATGCGTATCGTTGACTCCATTGATGAGTTTGTCCGGAGTCCTGATATCATCTGTAACGCCGTCTAAAATATTCACACTGGGTGGAAATGCTGCTATGTCTACGCAAGTCATTGAAGGAAAAATAGAGTTAGTTTTGTAAACTTTTTGAAGACAATTTAACTCTTTAAATATATAAAAGAAAGTTTATAATAGCCAGTACAGGGGTAGTTGGTAAATGTTGTTTCTGAGCAGCTGCCACTTGGTGTGTAAAATAAAATAAAATTGCAGGTGATTTACTACACCTCCCCTGACTTGAAATTCCATGCGGCCTCAGCACACTTTACAGAGCATATACAATTTGTTCTAACCCTGGGGCCAAAGGGCTTACTGCGGCCCACATTAATTAGCACAACCTTAGCTTGACCAATTCACACCATCATAGAATATACAGTTTTCACACATTCAGCTCCAGCTGGACTCGAACGCGAAATGATCAATACAGCTCATATTTAGCATGTTTAACAGTCCAAAAACTAACCGACTGAGCTAAAGAAATGTACCTATGGCAGACGACAACATTCAGAGTTCTCCTGTTGTATTAGAGCTCATTTACATTGATTCTCCGGATTTGAAGCCCAGAATTTGACAGAAATGGGGTTGGGAACAATCAGGGGTAGAATACCCTACTCTTTACGATACCAAATGCAATTACATGTACAGGTATGATTCTTCTGGGCATGGGACCTACGGCTTTACATCCCCTCAAAAAGAAAATCTCTCATGAAATATTTACCCAACTGTAAATACTTCATGTAAGGGGGGGGAGAAGATCGAATATCTGACCCAATGCTCCCACCAGGTCAAATAAACTGGGAACAGGGGTGTGAGAGACCTCTTTTGAAAAAAGAGGAAGATTGTACAAAAACGAGGCTAAAAATGAAAGAAAAAGCTAAAATTTGGTCTAGATTAAATTTTCAAAAAAAGAGGAAATCTGCTTAAAAGAGGAAATTTCACACCCCCGTGGGAATCGAACACGGACCCACTGCGTGCAAGGCGAGATCGTTAGATTTACTGTGTTACACCATTTTTCTTGGTTAGAGGTCTTGTTAAACCTGCTTTAACCTTCACTAATCTAAAAATTGAAAATATGTTGCAGACTTGTTATTTGCTTGAACCACATCATGCCCACGAAGAGACTCGGAGGTGGCTTGCAATAAGTGTCACATGGTTTGGAGGTGGTTAAGTCTTCACCCGGGCATAAATGCATGTTTCTCTCCCCTACCCTTTTATAGAAAAATATAGGCTAGAAACCGAAAAAGTTAAAAAATCTATCAGGGTTTAAAGGTGTAGATTCTGATCACATTCTCATCCCCCAGGGCTCAACTGGAAGAAGTATATTTTTTGATGCAAAATGAAATCCCATATTTTTCTGATTATAAATCCAAAATTTCACCTAAAAATTCTTTATAGTTTTAGAGATATAGCACAAAATGTAAAATTAATTTGTATACCTCTTTTCCATTTCTTTTGTATTTACATAACAGCCTCATCCCCAGGGTTGCATACTTTCTTGTGCCTCTCAGGAGAAAACAAGACACAAGTTATGGTTGAAACCTTGCACAGTGCATTTCAGAGGTTATGGTCAATCACTTAAAAGTAAATTATACACATCCTAAAATAGGACCCTACACCTTTAAGATCTAAACCACTGATAGATTACCCTAAAAGATGTTCCCAACATACATATTTTTCCAGATTTGTAACTTATTTTTAAAATTTCAGTAACAATAATTCCCTGTACATAACTACTAATAAGTCAAGGATACTGTTCTCAGTAAGCGCTATCTTCTGTCCCTGTGCATCATAGAACTCTAGCCCATTCAGACCAACATAGTACGGATCACCCCAGGTGCAGATCAGCTGGAACTGGAACACAACTGTGATTGCAGAGTTAAGGTAACAAACATGTCCATTTTGTCAATATTTTAATATGCCTTATAAAACTAAAAGACCTTGAAATTATTATAATCATAATTATTACTCACTGTTGTTTGAGGGGGACATTTATTCATTTTTAACCAAAAATTCAATATTTTCTTTACTTCACAGAAAGTTTAAAAAGTAGTAAAAATAACTGGAATGTGTTGCATAATAAAGTTTTGAACCAAACTATTTTTGAAAAATGAGGGCACTATACATATTTCAAAGTAATGATTATATTTGATTATCGATTATATTGGTTGTTTGTGAAGATTTTGGCTAAAAATGATAAATAAAATTTTCTTGACATCAGATGCTTCATTTGCATATCTAATTTCGGTAGTACACACCAGCATATCCCTTTTACATCCAAAAATGAGTTTTTACGAATAGCGCCATCTATTTTGACACTTAGAAATAAAATGTCCCTATTTCTATTGGGTTCAAACAACAGTGTACTAAATGTTTAATTCTTATGAGAAACACAAGGAACATGTAAAGCACATTAAAATAAACAAAACTTAATGGAGGACTAAACTTGAAAGCCAAAAAGGCCTGTGCCCTGTGCAATTAGTTTATATTTTAATGTTATCTTATATTTGTACAATTGTATGCAATTTGGTCTACGGACTACAATAGGCAATTTTTAACAAACATGAAATGAAATGAATGAAATGTAACAATATGAGGCTTTTTGAAAATCGATATGTCGAGAGGCAAACATCCGACATGTCGACAACATTATCAATAATCACACATTTTGATATACGGGCTCGAGTTACCAGTAACCACTGCTTAACAGGGAAAACTACATGTATCATGCATAGTACAAAAACAAAAATTGGTACAATACGTTTTAAACATAGATAAAGTCGCAATTTGATCATGTCTTTATTGTTGAAAGACATGGGGAAACGATCAAGTCACTTCATTTGAAACATACTTTCTATGATGCAGTTGTCATATTATTATTGAGCCAAGCTTTGAAAATGTGTCTCGTTCATTGTGGAGAAAGCTTTACATGCATTGAAAGTGCACGTTGGATGTCGTTTAGTATCAATACTACAATTTTATGTATCAACATGTCGATCGATAATCAATACTTCCGACAATCAATAACAGCACTAATGTGTAATAAAGGATACATCCACACGGCATGTGCATGGGTACATACTCCTGACTAGCTTCCTCCAAGGCGATGTGACTTTGTCTGGAATCAGAAAGAAAAAAACATGGCTTAAGAATTTCTGCATGGCATGCTTTTTGCAATAAATGTATGTATTAAATGAATTTCAAAAATATATCCTTTACTGATCCTAAAATTGTATCAAAATGAATGGTATTCCAAGTAATTAAATATTAACTCTTTGAACCCGGCGGGCCGGGCTCACGTGTACATGTACCGTATACCTGATGAGCCGGTTAACCGGCTTCATGGTCACATGTCAGAAACTGTGTGTTTGTCATTAGGCATGGGTATTTACAATTTTCAGTGGTCTTATTTATATCGGAAGACATCAATGAAGCTTTGAATCCATGGTTGATGGGTCATTTTGCTCTTATTGACTCGACAGAGGTGAAAAATTCCGCATATTTTTGCAAATTTGATCACAATTTTCAACAAATGTGGCTTTGCCCATAGACTACACCATAAATGTCGAATATGTTGGTCAACATAAATAATATTCTTTTGTGAATGCTGGTTATTGGAATATTTCAGACTAATGTAAAATGAAAAAGTAAAGCAAGGGAAATCAAAATGTAAGTAAGTTTAGGGGTTATATGTGTTTTTAAATTTTTGGGTTGGCCCGGGTCAGCGGTACAGATACACATGGAATGGCCAGAGTTCAAAGGGTTAAACAAATCATGACATGATCAGGGGAAATGAGTTGCATGTCTCATTTGAATCGATATAATGGTTTTCAGCGAGAGTGATTCCTTTTATCCGGTCCATTTGCGGTGCGGCTATCCGGAAACGCATGCGTTTACTTGAATCGGTCCCTGGAGCGATTCATCCGTTTTGAATGCGTTTTGGTCATGCGGAAAGTTTTCAAGCAGAGAAGATGATGAAATGGAACCGCATTGAAAACGGATGGACAATATTGAATACCATTCAGCTCCATTCAATCGCATGCTTTAAATTATACCACAACCGGTACCCTTACAGTGGAAAACGCACCACAACCGCACCGCAAACGAATAAAAGTATTTGACCTTTACAAAGCCTTGACTTGAAAGTTTAATCGAACAATGATATAATGCTTAAAATATCCGAACATGTTTCTTGAGTATGATCTTACAGTCACATTTTGGCATCAATATCCCGGGGGGGGGGGGGGGGCACTCAACTTTGAGGTACATACCATGTGCCACCAAAAAGACCCTGCTTTCGCTCGCTCGCTCTCACCAAAAGACCCCCTATTTCTACCAATTAAATACCCCCATTATTTTGCTCTCTTGTCACTGAAAGACCACTTTTTTACCCAATTTGCCACCGAAAGACCACTACTTCTGAGGTGCTCGGTGGCACTCGTACATCATTTTCACATGTGAGTCTCCCCCCCCCGATCAATATATTTACCTGAGACGTTCTGTAACCTGTTTACTCTGAGTGCGTTGTACAGGTCTGCGATAACTGAAGTTGATTTCTTGTGCAAAATCAAAGTGGATGCTTCCCGGTCCCTTCCTGATTAAGTAGCCCTCAGGAGGAGACACTAGCTTGTTATCTATCCACACATGGACATTCTTGGCCTGTAGGGAGTAAACAACAACAACATATAATCAGTGGGTGCTTCCCGACCCCTTCATTATCAAGTAGCCCTCAGGAGGAGATAGCTTGTTATCTATCCACACATGGACATTCTTGGCCTGTAGGGAGACAACAACAACAACAACATATAATCAGTGGATGCTTCCTGGCCCCTTCCTTATCAAGTAGCCCTCAGGAGGAGACACCAGTTTGTTATCTATCCACACGTGGACATTCTTGGCCTGTTAGGAGAAAACAACAACAAAATCAATGTTCAAATTTGGTAAGTCTCTGGATGGAACACATCTGACTGCCCAGAGACATTCGCTATAGAGATTCTTTCACTCTTATACTTTGATCAACACCAAATAGGCGGGGCTCTTCACATCTTGAATTGATACGTGAAGCACGTGCGTAGCTGGACACAGCACAACTGCAGGTTCACGTGTGACTCGCGCATCAGTATCAACGGTGCGCGTGTAACTGGGATTATGTTCACTTGCGGATGAAGAAAAGCCTCATAATTCCCGCCTATTTAGTGTTGATCAAATATTATTAATTAATTGTTTGCTTCAAGTAAGAGTTAAAGTCTCTTACTTGTGACTTGTAGTTGACTGTGCCAATACTTATTTGAAAGTTAATACTACTATACAGTCATTTTTAATGATTTGATTTAAACATCTTAAGTCTCATAATATTCTGAGCAATGGTTACTACTGCTAGGCCTAAAGGGTAGCAAATGTCTGTTTCTACTGAGTGAATATCTCAGCCACTAGAGCAATATGTTCTCAGCTTGGTTTAAATGAAGTGACAAAAATGCATTCAGGAGAGTCAATGTATTTGGAGGTTAGATTTTATAATACAAAAGTTTTTGGAACACTTAAAAAAAGCAAGTCCTCAGCCAGGACTTCCTGAAGTGAGAAGGATGGGAAGAATAAATTAGGTGAGGTTGCAAGATCTGGACTAACACCTAATATTATTGTTTCAAATAAATTTCGGATATGAGCTTGATTTCTGAACGCAGCCAACGCGTATCCACAAGTTGTGACAAGAACCGGGAAGTACGCAACACCATTTCCAATCAGAAATCCAGTGTCGCGACATCGCGCGTGCCTGAAAAGCATTGTGTACTCGCGTAAAATGCACACGCAATTGTGTTACGCAAGGCTCTAAATTTTCATGTCAGAGAATTATTTGAAACAACAATAGTAGCTCTATGAACCCTTTTTCATTCACAAACTCTGGTTTCTCCTAGAAGTCCGCTACCAGAAATTCCCCCAAGTTTCTATGAAATCATCACAGTGATAAAATTTTAAGAACAGCAAAATGGGCTTTTAAAATGTCTATTTTTGGCAGAAACTGTTCAAGATCACCATTGCTAAATAAAATGGTTAATTAAAACACCTTTGGCCCCTTACACTTACCCCTCTATACGTGTCTTCAGTACTTTTGTAATAATTCCATGGTATCAACCCGGCCATTTGGACTGGCTTGCCAAACTTAATAGTGACAATATGATCTGTGTCTTGATAGTGAAAACATGATAATGGTCACCATCCGTATCAATACTCACCCCTCTATACGTGTCTTCAGTACTTTTGTTATAATTCCATAGCCTCAACCCGGCCATTTGGACTGGCTTGGCAAAATTAATAGTCAAAATATGATCTGTGGCTTGAGTAAATGGCACCAACCACATGTGTTCATCTGTCATTGTTACATTCATGCCATCAATCAATCTAGAAAAGAAGAAAAGATTCATAAATGTTATCATTTTAATTTTGTTGAATCAAATGAAACAAATTTTGATATATTAATACTATACTATTATTTTATTCATTTATACTATTGACAGTAAGTTTTGCTGCTCTCATTAGTGGCAGTGCATAACCCTATAGTTGTTGGATTTAATTCGTGAACGCGTGTTTATAGCAAGTACGCAGTGGTCCCTTTTCAAGGTTGTTTAGTTTGCAAGGCTCTTAGTACGCGTTCACGAATTAAATCCAACAACAATAACTCCCAAACACTTCAAAACTGCCCAAGTTCGAATACATTATACAAAAATTTCCCGTTTCACCTGGGATTCAAACCCCAACTTCAGTGGCAAGACACCGAGTATGATACAATATTGGATAGATTGAGCCCATATTTATTGGTCGAGCTATGAGTTGCAAAAATATTGGGCAAGATGCAGTCAAGCCCAATATTTTAAAACTCATAGCGAGACCAATAAATATTGGGCGTAAATCATTCAATATTGCCATTATCATGCGTACCGTCTGATATTATCATGTATTGGACAGCTCAAAGCATGATAATGGCCTGCCTCGGTAGCTCTTTCATGCCTATATATCTACCCTCTATGACTTATTCAAACTTAGGCAAATTTCTTGATTTTTTTCTTGTTGGATTTTGTTAGATAGAAGCGAGTTAGGGTTAATAGAATATTTGGTTTATAAAATTTGCTGAGGCCAGTACTGGCTGAGGTTGTGTGTTAAAATAAGTAGGTAGGATAGCACACTGCAAACCATCTTCATTGATACCATTAATACACCACTCTTCACTCCGGTAAAAAAACCCCATATTATCCAAATATTTATATTTTGGGTTGTGAATCACATATTTTATCTCTACGTGATTATACAACCTTTACCTGTACTTTTTTTTGTTAGACATTTTGAATATCAGAAAAGCACTTGTTCAGTGCCGTAATTGGTAAACTCTAGATACCATAAACTGGTGTGAATTTGAATAAAACTTTGGCACGTAGGCTTGCAAAACATACATCTCACCTCCTACTGGCAGTTTGTAAAGAATTTTAACCATCAATGGTCGGTAGTTGAAATCCTCTACAAACCACTATCAGGTGAGATGAGCAGTTCAAGAACCATTTTTTAAAAAGTTTGTTCAACAGTTTACGGTAGTTAAGATCACATCAAAGATGGCTCTCATGATTCAGTTAAGCAAATATTCTTTTCAGCCATATCTGTTCAGAAATCTTTGAACTGGAGTCCTTACTTATCTAACGTCCTATCATCCTCTCCGTATCCCGGTAGATGATTGAGGTCTTTAGGGTTAGCATCTATCATAGGCTCTTCTATCATAATAGCATCCCCCTGTGGATCCATAACTTCCAAGCCTGTGAGCCCTAGATAATGGCTGTCACCCCACGTAGACACAAAATTTAGTTTTAAGCCTGAAAAATAATCACATGAAGGTCAAAATGAGGTCATTTTCACTACAATTTCAATAGTACATACAAAATACTAACAGGTTGGGTTTCGCTCAGAGCCATACAGGGTGTATCAAAATTATTAGTACTCAGAATAAATAAATGTATAAAAATACTTCCCGTTCCATTTTGAAATTTGGAATTATCTTAATAGGTAGTACATTTCTTTGTCTTTTATTTGCAAAAAGAATGAGAAAATTTTGACTTTCGTTTCCAAAAACGAGAGGATTCTGTAAAGGCAACAGTTTTAAAAACTCGCCACAGATTTGATTTGTTGCCTTTCCATGTCAATGAAGACAGAAATCTATAACTCCGTCTGCAAGATATTTTAATTTATATTTTCTACCTTAAAACGTAATTTTACTATCAAAATTGCCAAAATCAAATGTTAGAAGCTCTGATTGACTTCTCATTTCACGAAGAAAGAACTTAATGATTATACTAAATACTTGCTATTGATCAAATAGAAAATGTTACCTATCTTTTAAATGGAAATATTACCTGTCTTTATTTAAATAAAGATGTCTCTTTATAATTTTCTTTCATAAAATAAGTTCATGGTAGTAAATAATTTGAAGAAATGCTTAATCCATTAAAATATGAATATTAATATTTATTTGCAATAGTCCAATGGAATGTGATGCCTACTGCATGCTTCTGATTTTCATTTATCGATAAACTTTCTGATGTTGCAAATTGGCAAATCATGCACTTATTCGGGACTCGATTCAATTTGAAAATTACCTAGCAAAAAACGCCACACAACATTCATTCCAAACACATTCTCTCGATGCCATTCATCCACTACTGCATCTTTGTGTTGAGTAGCCTCATCCCCAGGGTCTATGTCCATGGGTGGGTTGTTTACTTACACTGTCCTGTATACACATCTTCTGGATGCCAATCATCCATTACTGCATCTTTGTGTTGAGTAGCCTCATCCCCAGGGTATATGTCCATGGGAGGTTTGTTTACTTACACTGTCCTGTATACACATCCTCTGGATACCATTCATCCATTACTGCATCTTTGTGTTGAGTAGCCTCATCCCCAGGGTCTATGTCCATGGGTGGGTTGTTTACTTACACTGTCCTGTATACAC
>JXSR01S010635.1:64028-86991 GCA_000969725.1 Ophiothrix spiculata
TTTGTGTTGAGTAGCCTCATCCCCAGGGTCTATGTCCATGGGTGGGTTGTTTACTTACACTGTCCTGTATACACATCCTCTGGATGCCATTCATCAATTACTGAATCTTTGTGTTGAGTAGCCTCATCCCAGGGTCTAAGTCCATGTGTGGGTTGTTTACTTACACTGTCCTGTATACACATCCTCTGGATGCCATTCATCCATTACTGCACCTTTGTGTTGAGTAGCCTCATCCCCAGGGTCTATGTCCATGGGTGGGTTATTTACTTACATTGTCCTGTATACACATCCTCTGGATGCCATTCATCCATTACTGCATCTTTGTGTTGAGTAGCCTCATCCCCAGGGTCTATGTCCATGGGTGGGTTGTTTACTTACACTGTCCTGTATACACATCCTCTGGATGCCATTCATCCATTACTGCATCTTTGTGCTGAGTAGCCTCATCTCCAATGTCTATGTCCATAGGTGGGTCTTCATCAACTGACTTCCTGACCCGATGCATCCTGGCAGTTGTGTGCGGTCTCTCCTACAAAGTTAATAAATATCACATAAAGAATGATGAAAAAATATGCATTGTATACTAGATCATTAAAAATGATTAAAAAAGAGAAAAAAAAACACGTTCAAACCAACATTTCAATTATTTTGAAAAAAATAAATCCTGGTTGAACGGGGTAAGTTTCTATTCGGCCAAAATATTTTTTTTTTTCAAAATAGATGAAATCTTGGTTTGAACAGGCTGTTTGTGATTTGTTTAATTTATTTTGTATGTAATTAATAATGGCATTGTTTTTTGTTTGCCTATCTCAAATTATATCTCTTAATTGTTTTAAGTATGATACCAGCCCTCATAGAATAGGAGAATTTTCTCACCCAAAGGAGTTACCCTTTTATAAAGAGAGTTAAAAACGTAGTGTAGACTGTTCTTTAGGATTTAATGAAATACCTATTAACTTTCCTACATAAAGCATATTTCATATTATATGCAAATTTTTTTCTATCACTTTGTGATCAATTTTATGAGTCCCTTACAGGGAGAAGTGTGACACAGTCTAGTTAGGGTATTCGCTTTACATATAACTCTAGCAATGCATGGCAAGACACTAAATCAGATTTATAAGTGAAAATCAACCTATAGCCCTCAACTAAACATGCTGACTAGCATATACTCTATAAACCTTGAAGTATGCAACAAGCTATCAGACTCTGTAACGAGATCCATAACATATCCTTTGTATTCTACAACACTGTGAACTGGTGGTTTGTATTGAGTAAGAGACCTCCCTCAATTAGAGCCTAGTCTACTAGTAATGATGATTTAATTAGGATTCATTGAGACCAAATCACTGCATATTAATATTTTTGTAAATGAATCGTTCATGATTTTGGTAATATTTGTGGCTAATTTTGTTTGTACCACATAGACAAACATTGAATATAAGTTTATTTGACTGGGTACGTAGTTATGATTAAAAAATACAGACTAATTTATTTCCCCATCTGGTCATATTGGTTTTTGTGCATTAATCAGCAGCTTGCTGCATACTTCAAGGTTTATAGAGTATAGAGTCAAGTTACAATTCCTTGCCGGATAAGTTTAGACTATACCAACCTCTCCCTGATCAGCTGTTTTTGGTCTAGGTACCATGGAGTCATCATCCAGACTAGAGCTAAACCAGTCCTCCTCTGGGATAAAAGCCTCATCGTGTCGAGATATCATCTCCAAAATGTCTTCATCTTCTGTGAATAGGATGGTCTTCAAGAACAAAAATGGAATCATTGTATATCACTAATAATGATACTGAAATAGTATTCAAATAATGAATGTCTATGAGTGCAATGGTACAAATATTTCATGAGGTGAAAGATCAAATGCTCCATTCAAACGAGGCGAAGCCGGGTTGAATGGGGCATTTGATATTTCACTGAATGAAATATTTGTTCCATTGACATGAATAACAAACATTCATTATTTGTTTTATGTCATGATATCACACAGGTTTGTTTCATGCCGTGCAATAGACCAAATTATTGCACGGCTCAAATGAGTGTAATCATGATATAAAAGCAAATACGTATCACTTATAATGATCCTGAAAGAGCAGCAAATACTTCAAGTCAAATGACAAGGAATCAAACCCAGGACTAGAAGTTAGTAACTGCCTCCAAGGCCTATTAGATCCAGGATAAAGAATTTTACAACAATCTACGTTCCAGCAACTTACAAGTACAGTGGACAATACATCACCCAGCATTTGTGCATAAATGATGTAGACTTGCTTGACAATACGCGGGTGACCTTGTCGCTGTCTGGGTGAGGACGGAACAACCATCCCTAAACTGCAGAGTTTAGGGGTGTGAAAGTGACCTTGACGCAGTCTGGGAGAGAATAAGAAAGACACTTCTTAGTAAGGTGACATCATCTTTAAACTCTGGCCATGAGAATCCCATCAAGAAAATAACTACATCACAGCGAGGCTGAATAGTGATGATTTCACTTTCAACATCAGGTTGCTATGAGTTAATACATTTTGGTTGTTTAGATTTAATTTCAACTCAAATTATAAAATACTATGGCTATGGTTCATTCTTTTCAAAGTGTTATGGTCTCTATTAAATTGAATTTGACAAGACATGGTTCATTAAGGTCAATTTGAATTTAGCAGACAAATCATTGAGTTTAACTTACATCTCCCATTGCTTCTGTGCCTCCTTGCAGAACTCCAGATGCCCTATAAAACAAAACAATCAATCTTGTGTTCAAACCACATATATTTCTTCATGAAATGAGACAACACTTCCAAGTCTATACTTTAATCAACACTAAATAGGTGGGAATTATGAGGGTTTTCTTCATCCGCAAGTAAACATAATGTCAATGCTGGCAAGCAAACATTTTTGTATTGTGCTTCCAAAAATTGGAATAATCTTCCATGCCATATCAGAAGTCAGGCCATGTCAATGAACTCTAATACATTTAAAACTTTTGTCATGACATGAATATTATTCATTAAATACACATATTAATTTTTATGCATTGTTCATGCAATTAATCATAATGTCTTTTAAAAACACAGTATTTTTTTTTATTGTATTTTTCATTTGTATTTTGAAATGTAATTATCAGGGTCTCATGGGAGACCAGTTTCTGTAACTGATATGAGTTAAAACCCTGAATAAAGATTGATTTACTACTACTACTACTACTACCAGTACACGCGCGTTGTAGATACTGACGTGTCTCCTGCAGTTATGCTGTGTTCAGTTACGCACACGATTTTCTGCATCAATTAACGACGTGAAGAGGCCTGCCTATTTGGTGTTGATCAAAGTATAAATCACAGTTGACTTTTATATAACACTGTTATTGTTTCCTATAGATATTACATGTTTTTGCTGTTTTGAAAACTACACAAAATTATAAATTTTCAATAAAGAAAAATCAAATGCTGATGCTTTCTAGAAAAAAATATAGATAGTGTTGGTGGGATTCCTATAGTCATTGTCTTATACAAAAGTGTGCTATCATAAAGTTATCAAAATCAGTCTGCATCACAACTCTTTTGAGGATGTCAATAAACATCCAGAGTGCAGGACCAATTGTTTACAAATGCGACCAATGTTGTGCAATTCATGGTCGCATGATCAATTTTGTCAAAGGAATTTTGTACGGGACTATAGATACCAATTGCAGTACCAATTGGTCTTGTCTTGCAGTACCAATTGGTACAGCAAGACAAGGGACAGACGGTATTGGAGACTACATGCTGAGGCCTTCATTCAGCAGTGGATAGATAATGGCTGATGATGATGATGATGATGATAGATACCAATAATAACAAGATGACAACAAACAGGGCATGATATTATTATTTTTTCCTCAGGAGCAAATTTTTGAAGCTCAAAGTTTCCTCAATCAGCTCTTATTTATTTTTCACAATTTCCTCAATTTCTTCTGTTCCCACACAATTTGCTGCCCTGGTCAACAAATACTGCTAGCCCATCATGACACTCTGCATGACAAAAGCTCAACTAAATATCTTCATTTGCCTTTGCAATTTGCACAGATATCTCAGTTAATCTGTGGATTGCTATGATGCAAATACATGTTTATTACGAGGCACAATTTGGTGCCAAACACCAATGTGACTCGTGCAATGAGATTGTAAGAGGTCTTACAAGTGAGGAAATGATGTTGCAATGGCTGTTATATTAAAACTGTTGATACAGTTGTATTTTAGCCTTTTTTATACTATACAAGTGTTTGCGAACCATCCCATACACGTACATGCATTGAAATGTATGCAGAGTTTCTCCCCTCCAGGTATATAGCTCAGTGGGGTAGGTAAGGGATCGCATTTTCAAGATTACGCATATGCAATGTCAGCCTTTACCTAGAAAATGAAACCACTTTGTGTTCAATACTACATAATTCTGAAGACAGGACTCAAATTTTATATTTTCTTTATTACAGGTTGTCATACTTTAAATATTCCTATTGCAACTAAGATCAAAACAACTCAATTGAAGTCGGTCGGTATTAAATATTTTCAGGCTTTCTTTCAAATCTGAAATTTCCCCATTGACATCTCAGAAGTGCTAAATTCACAGCTTCAATACTCACTTGACTATTTCTCCTTTGAATATAAACTGCCCATCAATCAGCATCTCTATGTCCTTAGCACCACGGAAGGAATGGATTCGGGATTTGTTGTAATTCTGACAAATGAAACAAACATAATTAAAAGTTGATTTCCAATAACATAAAAAATAGAATAATAAGGCCACCTTAATTTAATAGTTAGTCTTAAAGCTCCTCAAATTAAGTTTGGGAACCTAATGCGGCATGCGGTTTTTTTTTTTTAATTACTTTTTTTTAATTTTAATTTTTTTATTGTCCACACATTAATGTTTTGTTGCTGCCATTTCATTTTGCGCCACATTGAAACTTACTTATACGACTGACATGTAAGTTTAAAGCATTCTTTGATACTAACACATGCATGGTTGTGTTTAGTTTTTGTTGGTTAAAGGTTCTTGTGCGACTGCCTGAAGAACTCGTTGAGTAGTTTTGACATGTGATGTCAAATTTACAGACCGTGTCTTTAACCGCGAGCGAGAGCGATCGCTCACCTAAACTCACCTGACCGCGGACGACTTATTTCTCACGTACTCACGTAAAAATTGTTGAACTTAGGCTTGTTTAGATAGAGATTCTAAATTTCTGCCCTTCATATTCCATTGCATAACATATTAAAGGACAGAGATTACAGCCATTGACTCGATGTGAAAATCTGACAAAAATCTAAAATATGAAATAGAGATACTTTTTTCCGAACAGATGTCTGTGATTACTATCAAATAGCACTTAGTTTAAGAAGAATTCTTGATCGAAAGCTTGATGTACCAAAAATCGACAAAATACTGATCGTGGACTGCCGAATTCAGCACACTTGACAGACCAAGATAACATCAACATATTGTAAACAATAGTAATACACACAAAACCTCTTATTTTTTCCAATTCAAGTGTCCCACTAGTAACTGCAATTACTTTTTAGTTAGTGAAACTGGTGCTCATATAGCTCCTGTCAGACACCAATATTCGCAACTTGAAAAATAAAATTGAAAAATCGGGTTGGCAAAATTTTGGCCATTGCGCCGAAGGTTCGTGAGACCTACCTAGGTTTGTTACATGATGGAGAATTGTTAATGCATTATTAAAATACGAACTGTTATAGACCAAAACTTTTATTAATACATTGTTACAACCACAAATATTATAAAATGAAGGAAAAGTAAAGATTGTTGTGATAAAATCGATATAAAATGTTGCCTATTTCACGTTTATATTAACGCAAATAAAAAGAAGTATAGAGCGCTTACATTTACATTTAGGATCCCAGTTTTACGTTACTCCAATGCTTCTATGAATAGTACCGCGGCCGTGATATGGCAAAACCACGTAACTCAAATTTTTGACTTTTTGAGATAAAACAGTTTATAGTATATCAAGGCGCTATTTTCATTTCTGAAAGTCCCAGGTAACGAATTCATAACGTTTCGGAGATAGTAGGACGTATCTCAGCACTTTTTTGGATTTTTCCTCTCGATTTTTGTGGCAGAACAACGTATCTCAAGTTACGTCACTGCATACGGCGTTCTTAATTTGGCAAAACAACGTATGTCTTGAGATATGCTGATTTGCCATTATAAAGTGTGTTCATTATATAATGGTGGAAATTAAAAGGAGGTGGTCTATTTGGTATTATTTTGGTTTTACAGCAATAAATATGCATACAAAAACATGATATATGCTGGTTTACCATTCAAATACTTACAGAACAAAATAAAAACTCGATTTATTTTCTCTTATATTTAAGTCAGAATCAGATTTAAATGGCAAAACAACGTGACTTCATAATACCATCTAAATTTTTAAAATAATTCATCATATTTCAAGTATTTTCATATGATAAAAATATGTATCTTGAATATTAAGTTTTATTTTGAATCATATTTTAATATTAATCAAAAAAGGCAGTGACTCAAACTTTAAGTGCCTTTTTGTCGAAACGCCAAAATCGGAGTTACGTGGTTCTGCCATATCATGGCCGTCCGGTGGGAAAGGATCGCGACATCCAAATGTATATATTAATCTAAAAATCTACCGCACACACAGTGTTCGTAAAATCCTACTCTGCGTGTGTTAAACATCAACAAAGATGTGCATGGTTTGCACTGTGAAAATTTAAGAGCCACATGTGCATAATTTTGGTTTTTACTATTTAGGTGATGATGCCTGACGTTAATATTGGAAAAAGAAGGAAAAAAAGAAATTTGTACATCCAGCTTTAATTAAAGCGGGCGATTTTATTAACGCGCGGGAGCTTTAAGACTAACTCTTAAATTAAGGTAGCCTAATAACGAAAACATTAAACCACAGAATTTACTTTGATCTATAAAAACCTATTTATTATCCTTCAAATCAAGTGAGAGTCACTTGCAGCTATTCAAGCAGTCTTAGCAGCATCACATGCACATCAAGCCTGTATCACATGCATATCAAGCTTGTATCACATGCACATTACATGGTCATCAAAGTTATCCACTCACCCATATATCCACTTTAACTTCTACAAATTTCTCATATACAAACTTGGTCCACCCATTTGCTTTGTGTGTAGATGGTGCTAGCAATATATATGTGTGCCATCAAGCATCACATGCACATCAAGCTTGTATCACATGCACATCACATGATTATCAAAATACCTACTCACCCATATCCTAACCATTGCGACCTCTACGGATTTTTCAAACACCAGCTTGATCCAGTGATTGGCTTTTGATGTGAACGGTGCTAGCCACATATGTGTGTCATCTCTAGTCCTATTGATGCCATCAATCAGGTTGGTGACCACCCGGGGGTCTTTATCATAACCAGATAATACATTGATATCGGACGGATCAGCGGATATCTATAGGATAAATATGGTGCAGAAAAACTAGGGTATAAAGAAAATTGCACTTCAATTTCAAAGCTGGGAAGAGAAAAATTAAATTTTTTCTCTTCCCAGAAGATAAAGATAATGGAGAGGACACAGGTTCAATTCCTGGTCATAGGTTTTTGTCATGTGAATGTAACAATGTAAGGGGGACATGCCGCCTAAATGGATTAGTTTTTCACCAAAAATCCCAAAACATGGGTCACATTTTTGCCCAAAAATCCATAAACATGGGTCACATTCTCAAGAAAAACTACAAAAATAGGTCAAAAATTACAACAATTTTGAAAAATCAGCCTGTTTTGGGAGCAAATTCCCTAAACATGGATGACCTTTTTTCTCAAAATTTACCCCTAAAGGTGTGATAGGGTTCCAAGGTCCGGACTGCACATCCCCCCATCCAGACTAAAGTTTGAGTACCCCCAGGTTATACCCCCACCTGAAGAACCATAATTCAAGAGTCACTAACCCAAGACAAGTAAGTGATACAGTGAGTAATGCACATTTGTGATGTGCTCTGGGAAACCCCTTCACATGTTGCTTGGGACAATTTTGCAGAAATGAAGAAAACAACCCAAATTTTGTTATGTTTTTCTTGATTTTTTATCAACTTCAAACATCTCTAACTTTTGGCTTGGGCACTCTAGAAGGTTGAAACAAAAAGTGTTATAAAAGGAATAATTATAGCTTTCTTATTGAAATAAGAACTCAAAATGTAAATTTGCACCATGTGAAGGGTTTTCCCAGATCGCATCACATTTGTGAAAAATGGCAGTTACTGCACTAGCAACTTTCTTGCATTTACAAGATGATTTCTTAAGGCTACTGTCCTTTTTCATGAGTCAACCGGAATAATGTCACGTTTGCTGCATTTTGTTTGCCTACTTACACATGTCGGAATATTTTGATGTACATATGCATAGCCTATAGATTATACTTAAACCTTGACAAGTAATGTCATGTTCATAAACAAAATTTTGCTGAAACCTCATAAATTCATCATGTTTGGAGAATTTGATTTTTTGTTCAAGTTGACAGATTGTAGGCATGATACTTCTTATTGAATTACAAATAATACTGTATGAATATGTGGTGTTGATTTTGAATGATAATGTAATAAAGTTGCACTAAAAACGGCCAAGCACTACCACTTTGAGATCTCCCTGTTTTAGCTCAGTATCGCCTCAATAATTTAGGGTCATGTATATTTACCTCGCTTATGGTAACCACCTCTCCATTGCTTTGGAACACTTCTATACCATTGAGTCCTACATAATGCGTATCTCCCCATGTAGTTTTGATGTTGATGGTAAGCTGGCGTCCAAATGGTAGAACTGGAATCTCAAACTCATCACTACAATAAAGGCAAAGCAATTGAGGCATTAAATGTTTTTACTTGTTTTACTTTTAGATTTCAAGTTGACAATATGACAGGCCTATATTTATAGATTAATACGCTAGCATGTTACGTATACGCGTACATGTAATTGTACAACTCACTAGGCAATACGCAGCGTGCAACTAGACAAGATTAATGAATGCGTATGAGTTACCAACTGTCCAATTAGATTTACAATTTCAACGCGTACTTAACGCAGAGTGTATGAATTAGAGATAAAGTGATCACAAAACAATTTATAAACAAGTCACCATATCTCCCTACACAAGGCAAAACTCGTCATGTAAGTGCAAGAAAGTCGTATCTGCAATAGCTGCCATTTGTCATTGATTTTTGACTGCACACTGTATAAACTCCAGTCTTGGGTCAGTGGCTCTTGAAATGGTTCTTCAGGTGACATCGTTTAAGTGACGATGAAGAACCATTTCAAGAACCACTGACGTAAGGCAGAGAAATTTTGAGGGATTTGTGAAATTATAGTTCTTTAAATTGAAAACTTATAGACTTTAAAAATATAACACAAGGCAGCCATTGCAGATACAACTTTCTTGCACTCACATGACAAACTATTATTTAAATAAGCTTGTCAAGCATGTTACTGTGTCTGCGTTCATGGAAGTATGTTAACACAAGTCAGTGCACCCCTTATCCCGCATCAGGAACATTGAGAATGTGCATAGTGGGAATAGGCACAGTAACAAACATTTGTAAAAAACTATATGGCAATTTGCTTCAGATTCTACATAATATTTGATGAAGATAGAATTCTTTAAATTGAAAACTTTTAGACTATAATTTCATTCTCTTTATATACGTTTTCAGGAAAATTTTAATTGTTAAAAGATATTCACAGAGTTGTTTATCACAAATTAACAACTCTGCATCTGATGCATCTGCATATTATTATTATACTTGTGAGATAAAAATCCACAGGTGCATCGATGCTGATAAGTAATTAATTGGAAACATGTTTGAATATCATATTCTGAAGTAAGATTAAAGGAATGAATGTATAAAAAAGCATGCCTGCCAACCTGTAAATGTGTAAAAGTAGACTTTGCAACCAAAAAAGTAGATTATTTCACTAAAAAGTAGATTTCGCTAATGAAAGTACCCGAAGTTATTATAATTCACATATTCAGAAATCTGATTTAGTAAGATTTTCTGCTGTCATAAGCCTCAAAAATCTTACTAAATAAGATTAAATCTTACTAGTTGGCAGGTATGAAAAAGGAGTTAAGGGTTAGGTTTGCTTAAAACTTAAACCTGTCTTGGTGACAGTATAGAGAAGATGAGTTTCCCCAAGTCAACTTTGAGCACAGTGCTTTGATTGTGCAAAGAGACAAACCACACAAATACTATATTGAAATGAATTTTAAACTGGGCAACCACACAACGTAAATGACAGTCAGCGAAAAAATCACTGACCATCCAGGATTCAAACCTGGGACCATGACATAACTAGCGCCACGCTCTACCAACTGAGCTAATCAGTCAGATGGGGAAGAGCGGTCGATTTTATATCTATAGGCCTTCAGTTCTAACCCTATTCCTCTAACATCCTCTCACACAAATACTACTGTTTGTAACAGTACGGTGAACGTAAAGATAAGAGTGTGTTTTCAATATTTGCCCATAGAGACATGACACAATATATCATTAGCAAAAATCTGAATGACCCCTAATTTGATCCCCATGGCTGAATGTTGCTCTGTCCAGTATCCTGATCTTAATCTATGGGTTTAAGAGAATTTCATGTTCATTTAACAAAAGCTTATGGGCATTTTCACGAAAAAGTGGACATGAGAAAACTATTGAAAAAAGGATGTAACTATTCAATGAAAAATGCTACCACCATATATTTGGTATCAAAAGAAAGCTATTTTAAAGCTCTTTAAAATGAACCCTATTTTGAAAAGACTGAACAAAGATGTCTATGAAATTTCTTAAAAAACCTAATTTTTGGTCAAATTTCTTGATTTTCATAATGAAAAGTAGTAATTTTTATTTAATTTTTTCAACCCATTCTTGGTTGTTTACTTGGGTGTTATTGTTCTAATTGGCTTAAATAAGGATCAAATTTACACATATGGTTGTATTTTTGGTTAATCATGACAAGGCTTCACGGTTCAGTGCACCCAAAAATCAGCAGACAAATTGTCCTTCCGTGACCATGATCCCTTCGCATTTCGCATTGTTAAAACATAACCGTAGGGAATATTTTGATGTGGAATGTGGCAAACTATTGTAGAAGCACCAAGCAATGCATTCAGTAACTTTGAAATAAAATTTCTTCATAACTTTCATAAAAATTTTCAAAAATGTACTCAAGGTGAAAAACCATGTCCGTATTTTGCAACAGAGGAAATTTTTATGAAACAATTCCTGTTGAATATGAATGCTTTCAGGTATACTCAACTAAATATGGAATTAGTTTTGTTTTATCTAATTCAATTTTGGCAATGTATGTGTTTGAAATACAGAAAAATTCTGTGATTGTCCTTCCGTTACCGTGAAAATGCCCTTACATATTTGTGTTAATTTTGATTTCTTTTCATTTTAATCTTTGAAAACCAAAGAAAAATATTTTTTAACAAAAGCTTACACATATTTGTGTTATTTTTTTTTCTCATTTGAATCTTAGAAAACCTCTAAAGCTATATGGTACAGAGGATATACAGCAAAAGCTATATCCACAAATATATCTTTTAAACCAGTTGTGTTTAAATTTGGAGTATTTTTTAACTTTAATGAGAGGAAATTTGTGAGTTTTATGGGCAAGAAAAGTTATCTGTGGATAATATATATTATTAGTAATTTGTATAGAGGGAAATTTTTGCTGGGGTTTTATTTTCGCTCTTTTCGCTGTTGACTTCACAGCCATGAAAATAAAATTCCGCTAAAATAGTATTTATACATAGACATCAATGGACAGATGCTTGAAACCGTGAAAATATTACACAAAAAAAATATGGCTCAGTCCAAAACCGTGAACAATTAACCCGCTAAAATATTCCTCTATACAGTATATACAAACCTGCTGTCATCATGAATGTCATCCTCTAGGTGAAGATTTGTACTGATATCCATAATATTACCTGGGAAAATAATCAAAGCCAGACCACTATTTGAATGAAAGTTCCTCCTGAACTTGTTTTGAAAAATGCAATATTTAAGGAACTGATTCTGAATGTAATGTTATATGGGCTGGTTTGGTTCCACAGACACCAAGAGGTTATGCAAAACCTATGACTTACTGTATAACAAGAAATATTGCGGAAAGAAAATGTTGCGAATTTCAGAATCTGGGGTTTTTGGCAGCATTTTAATTTCACTAAATTGCATCAGCATGCCATTGAAATCATTGTACATTATTGATATTAGCGGCAAATTAATTTGCGATTTTGGGGTATTAGCGAAATTAGATTGCTAGTAAATATTTCTTGTTTTACAGTAATGACCATTAGTGGTCAGCAACATTGTACATCTGTGTATACTCTATATAAACCTTGAAGTATGCAACAAGCAATCAGACTCTAGATCTTTTACAAGATCCATAGCACATCCCTTGTATTCTACAACATTGTGAACTGGTGGTTTTGAATTGTGTAAGAGACTAGTAATGATTGATTAGGATTGATTAAGACCAAATCATAGCGTATTAATATTTTTGTACTTGATTCGTTCATGATATTGGAATTATTTTAGGGTAATTTTGTTGCTACCACATGGACAAACCTTGAATATAAGTTTGATTGAATATTCAGCAAGATTGGTTATATGCTGTTATCGTTCAAAAAAAATATGGACTAATTTATGAATCTTGTTAAGGGCAGCAAGTCGGAATACAAATTTACTATGGGTGTTTGCCGAACTTCACTAACTTGATTGCGACTTTGGTTCTCGAAATAAGATAGGCTCTTTCACTCGCATGTAATAAAGTGAATTTTCAAGTAATAACCGCAAATAGTGGCCCACTTGCTGCCTTTATCCGTTTTCCTAATTAATTTCCCCGTCATTTTGTTTATTGTGCATTAATTGGCTGCTTGTTGCATACTTCAAGATTTACAGAGTATAGTGTGTGTAGGCTTGTCAAAGTTTCTTTTTTTTTTCTTTCTTAAATGTGGTTATGATTCCGTAATCAACCACATGTTGCAGCTGGACTTAAAAGGATGCCAAGAATAAACTGAAGTGACTTTGAGCACTGTGGTCAGCTACATTGTACAGTGTGCATAGGCCATTTGGGCTTATCAAAGTTGCTATTAATTTTTTTTTTTAATGAGGTTAAGATTCCATAAACACCCGGATGTTGCAGCAGGACCAGAAAGGATGCTACGAGTGGACTGAAGTGACTGGTCACCGTGGTAAGTCAACATCTGTACAGTGTGCTGAGGCCATGTTGAATTAAGTCGAGGTGGTCTAGTGTACTTTCAATCACTTGCCTTTTTTGGTATCACTATAAGTTGACACATTATAGTTCCGACACACTGAAAACTCCTTGGTATACTTAAAAACAGACATACAACACATATAACTCACCCTGTAAATCATCGTTGAAATTTGATGAGATTCTTCCCCTTTGAGATTTTTCAAATAAATTCAGTGAAGTCCAAGACTCTTCCAAACTCAGGCCTTTTGGTCGTGAGCCTCTTCTGTGTCTCACAGGTTCTGATTGGTCATCACTTAGGTCCATTTCCATGGCTACGGCTTGTTGTATATACCTTGAATCCTCATGGTCATCTCCCATTTGCCCTGCTGTGATATGAATGAGTAAACAAAGTGATCACAACATAACAACAACAACTACAACAACAACAAAATCGGGACATTGGTGTAAGCCTGCAAGTGAGTCCCATGTTTTTACGAGTACCATTTTGCTTTTGAGTCCCGGGTCCCAAATTTGCCTACTCGAAACCCGAAAAACAGTGCATAAGTTGAGTCGCCAAATTATCATTACCAAAATATTCCAATAATCATTTCACTGGCGGCCATAAGTTGCTAAATGACCTTAAAAATGATCAAATATCAAAATCTACTTCCAAAAATAGTCGCAAACTTTATCAAACATGCAATGTCTCTTGCAGGAAGATCGCCGATTTCTCTATGTTTTGTTACAAACATCGCAATCTGTTAACTATTTTTTTGCATCTGTTGAATGTTCGTCAACAGATGGCAATGTTCCCGGTTATATAACGGTGCTATCATACTTGTCAGACATGCACAATAGTGATTGTAACTAGTAACCTGTCAAAATGGCGACTCCACGAAGCAGCAAAAATAAATTTACCACATTAAACGTCGATTTATGTAAGTTCCCCGATTTAAGTCCCACCTGTAATTTGAATAAAATCCGAGGTAAAAAAATTGTGGGACTATACACGCGTCAGTACGGTATTAAATCAGCCGTTTTAAAGCCTAAAATTTGCCCTACAGTATAGTGCAAAGACTCAAGTGTAACTTTTGGTACTTGTGCACTACTTCCGTGTTTCCGACTGGTGCCTTTTCAACTTACATTTTGAATCTTAAAATATGATTCGAGTCCCAGGTACCCGTTCGAAAATAAAATACGAGTCCCGGGAGTGAAAAAACCCGAAATCTGCAGGCTTACATTGGTGTATCTATCATTGTACAAGTGGCGAAAGACATTGATGAAACACGGACACAGTTCTGGAGTGAAATATAAAATGCATATGTTGTCTAAATATCACGTCAAAATTCCTATGATCTGCTTTGCTATCACATTTTTTTTCTTTATAGCATTCGGCGGAAAGCCAATTTAATCCTAGTAGTGCAATTTAAGGATCGTCTCTGTACTGAGAAAGATAGAATAAGGGAAACATTTTTGATTTCAGATGTAGGAGAAAACACAAGTGCTTGGAGAAAACCTGTGAAGACGAGTTTGGATCGACAACGAAATGTACGTATAAGGAGGAGTTTCTAACAAAAAATTCCTAAATAGGTTCTTAGTGACACAAAGTGTATGAGAACATTTGGATAATGTTTCCTTCGATAAACGTTCCCAAAGTATATGTCTACAATATTTGATAAGCAATATTTCTTGTCATGAGTACAAAACACTATACCATACCTAGCTGCTCCTGTGCTTTCCGTCGTCTGGATGCCCTGCCTTCTTCATCTATGACACTCCTCACTGGAGACTCTACCTCCCTGAACGGGTGACAAAATATTGAGAGAATATTTATCATTCTACGAGGACAACAGTATAGAAATAAATCAGCCTTAGTTAGAGTCTGTGCTTTGATTGACGTTTGGAAAATTACAATTAGTATTAAAATTCAAAGTGCTTCATGATTTGGAAGATGATTGTGGGTTCCTTTGGCTAAACAGACATTTCATGATAGGCCAAAAAATAAATTGTTTGGTTGTCCTCAACAACTTTTTTTGAGCAAGTGCGGGCGGTCGGATTTTTTTTTTTTTAGATTTTATTGTTTCAAATGTAAGGCGAAGTTACACCAAATTATGGCCTCTATAAAGATGCAAATAAGTCTACTGTACCAAAAAATATCTTTATACAAGTTTAAAAACGGTTTTAAAATGAAAACAACAACTTAAAAAATATGTTCAAAAAACCAAATTCTCAAAGAAAAAATAACCTTTTTGGAAATCTGAATTAGGCGCAGTAAGAACTTTTTTCGAGTTTCGAAAAATAGGGGCGGGTGGTCGAGGACAACCAAACAACTTTTTTTTGCCTAATGATAATGATATTGCTATTGTAATTCCCCTTCACAAAGGTGGTAACTTTGATGTTAATAATTTTCGACCGACATAGTTTATGATAATGATAATGATATTGCCAATGGTTTTAATGAACATTTCACAAATGTAGCTACTAATCTTATAGCAAATAATGATGATCAGAATAAAAATGTTTCTGATGTTATTCCTGATTTAAATGTACCCAATTTCAATAATAAACCACAATTTGAATTGCCATATATTTCTGTTGATTTTGTAAGCAAGGAAATTGATAAAATTTATGCAAAAATGGCCACTGGACTTGACGATGTCAGTTGTAAAATGCTAAAAATTGCAAAGCCTATAATTGTACCAAAGTTAACATATTATGAACATGTCTCTCAGAACAGGAGTGTTTCCTCACTCGTTGAAGGATGCTAAGATTATTCCCCTTCACAAAGTTGGCAACTTTGATGTTAATAATTTTCAACCGATTGCAATCCTTACCATTTAAGTAAGATCATTGAGCCGGCTGTTCACAATCACTTATATGAGTATCTAACTATACATAATATTTTAAGTGAAAACCAGTCAGGATTTCGATCAGGTCATTTGACTGAAACGTGTTTGATTGATATGGTGAATAATTGGAGTAATATAAATTCTGATAAAATGACCGGTGTTGCTTTCACTGATTTACACAAAGCATTTGACACTGTAAACCATGACATTTTATTGCTAGATTCGTCATTAGCACAAATAAATCTACCAATTTTTTAAAGAAAATCAATGGAGATTTTGCATCTGTAAGAAACCTCTTAAGCGACACAGGGATATTTTTCTTAAATTTTGAACCATTTATTTACTTGTTGAATATATGCAACTTCAATCATCCAATGCACTGTAGGCCAAATCATAATATCTTGGACATTGTAAACAAAAATGCACAATGGGGTTTGCATTTACCAATAACGGGGCCCTGCAATCTGGGTTTTGGTTAACGCTGTCCAATTAATTATTGTTTGGCCAATAGCTCACCTTATATCACCCATCCAATCCAGCTGTAGAGATTGAGATGTACTTGTGGTATCATCTGGGGGTGGTGAAAAGAACAAAAATACACAATCCAGAGTTAAAAGTGTATCTTTATTTGGTGAAAATCTTAACTTTGCAGCTAAACATGCAATCTCACTTGCCTCAAGTTCTTGGTTCCAGCAACAACAACAATAACAACAACTATGCAATACCAACAACAAAAGCAAAAGCGACAACAATAACTAAAAACCTATCATCTGTGTTTGACCTTATTTTCAGAGGAAGTACATAAAAAGGTCGCTGATATCGGAGTTAGCAGTTTCCAAGCTGAATGTTGATAGGAATCAGCCACAACTTCTTGCTACATCATTTTGTGATGAGATCATAAATCATCATGTGCGTGCAAGAAAGTCATATCTGCAATAGCTGCCTTATGTCATGAATTTGGATTGCACCCTGTATGACCTCCAGTCTTGGGACAGTGGCTCTTGAAATGGTTCTTCAGGTGACGTGTCACCTGAACCATTTCAAGAACCACTGACATAAGGCGAAAACAAAAATATTGTTTGTTTGTCCATAATGGCCTCTGAAATGGTCGAGTCGGTAGGTCGGCTTTTTTTTTTTTTTTTTTAATTTTTTTTTGTAATAAATGTACATGAAAGTCACCTTAAAGAATTGAAGAAATGAACAAGAACTAAACTAAACTTACGAGAACAATATACTGCTGATTCTTAAGAGGTCTTCTACATTGGAAAATACAGTTCATGTCAATTTATCTTTTTGCATGAAAAATCCTCAAATAAGAGTTGGAAAATAAAAAGAAAACTTTATAAAGTACATGGTCGGGCCAAATTTTGATGGTCGGTCGGGCGAGGACAAACAAACAATTTTTTTTTGGCCTAAGACAGGAACATTTTCAGGGATTTTTCACATACTTGTGACAAGGTATAAAATAAATATAACTTAGAGCAGCCATTGCAGATACAACTTTCTTGCACTCACATGACGAAATGTAATCATAAAAATCATACAAACATATCTCATTAAATGTATGATGCTTGGTTCAATGAATCCAAAGCTTTTTGTTTCTATAGCTACATTAATTTCATACGAGTAAGCTTTTTATTTTCATGAGTCTACTTTACTTCAATATGTGATGGCTCACCCCGAAATGGGGGACTTTGAAGATTATATCAATTTTGATTTTATCATTTCATCCGTTAAAGCATTTTCTAAGCTTTAAAATGACACCTTACTTGTTAAAATTGATCAAGGCAATCAAATTTTACAACAGAAAATCTGCTGGAAATTCTTATTATTTTCTTTATTTTTTGCTGTCTATTTTTACCAGTTTCTCAAAAAGTGTTCTGTCGCAAAGTCCCCCTTTTCGTGGTGAGTCATCACATATATGCATTTCAAGATAATTACAAACATACTAGGTTTGCAATGTTAGCGCAAGTATGTATGTTCTTTGCCTCTTTGACTAGAGAGAATCATATAACAGCCAAAATACATTTTTCTGAACATTTTAATTCAGAATTTTTCTCTTGGTGTTGAAATTTTACCATGATGTAAACTTTTTACCTTGGTTACATTTTACTATCATATAACATGTTTATAATGGTGAAATATGTTTCAAATCACAATACATTATGCTTACTGATCAAAATTGTTATGATATTAACACATATCTGTTTGATCTTTTTATGGTGAAACTTATACTTCGTCATTTTCCCAACTTTGAAAAAAACTTCATTCAAAATGCTTAGCCAATTATTATTGATCAAAAAAATTGAAATGAAATTTTTGATTTTTTTTTTTTTGGACTTTGGAAAAATAAGTCCAAAAGCAAAAAATATGGTTTCTTCAAAATTAAATTGAGTAACCTACCAGTATTTGACAACCACATTGGTCTTGCATCTTTAGATTTTGCTGCTTTAGGCCTGCAATATCAAAACGTATCATATCAAAAGATAAAAGTTAAAACATAGAAGATACATATATATATGCCTTTAGATATTTTTGGCAATAAGTCAAAAATCAAAAATTTGAGAAATATGTTCCTAGAAATGTGTTTCTAGATTCTAAAAAATAAAAGAGGTCCAACTTTTATTTTTGCAAAATTTAGGTTGTTTACAAAATTAATATATTGGGCCAAGAATAAGGGTTTTTGGAACTTTGACCAAAAATCATAGATTTTGGTCTAAATCTGACCTACACATCATCTTCTACATGCAAATCCACATCCAGAAATGTATACTTGTATATGGATTTAATTATCGGTTGCTGAGTTACAAAGAATAAAATATTTCTGAAAATGACTGGATTTACTGTACTCATGTTAACACATTTCAGAAAAACAAAATTAAGAAATTAGAAACACTGGATGTAGTGGCACCAAGACTGAAACATAACAGTGATAGTTCATTTTTTCTCTCAATTTCTTTGTGGATTTTTAGGGGTTTTTTTTCTTGATTACAATCAACGTTCGAAGTAAGCGCTTGTCCGGGACAACCAAAATTTGCGCCGGACAAGTGAAATTGAAGTGAGCACTTGTCCGATGGACAAGTGAAAATCGAACATACTTAACTGTACAACAGAATTCCATAAGCTTATCGGGACCAAAATGCAATATCGTGTTCCAATATTTCTGACAAAATGACCGCAAATTTTGATAGTTTAGGTCAAGAAAAAAATGTTAAATAAATCCAACATATCGCCGCATCGGCGAATGTACTACCGGGGAACTCCCGAAGCTTGACTGTGATGCCGCAATGTAGAGTTATATTTACGTTTCAAACATTCGCATAGCTCTCTACCAATTTCACATTTCATATATTTACGTATATCAATGTTGAACTTTGAAGATCGAGGCTTTGGTCTCTGTTACATTCGTTCGTTATCGCTTGCATGTATTACACTACCTTATATTTGAACTATGGTCTCTTATTATGAGTATATTTTCCACGTGTTTGCATTGCTTTCGTATTTGTTGTCATTCTCAACGTGAATATTCCAGTACCAGTGGGCAGGGGTTCAACAATATTTTTAGCATGGCGAAACAGCTGAGCTTGTTTAAAGCTATAATTTGGCAAACGGAATCCATTAAAGAGACCAGCTGAAAAGGGGGCAAATTCTGCTGCATACGAGGAAAAACGAAAATGTCCAAAATTGACGAAGAAGTCTTTCGCATTTTGTAAGGTACGAAATTAGCTGGCAAATTTAAATCACCCCTATCCGACAAAAATAAACAGCATATGCGGGCTCGTAATTATTCATGAATTCACATACCCTTTGACACAGCTCGATTGTACATTTCGTCATATATTAGTGTGTGTTGTGCATGTACGGATCAAATTACGTCATTGATAAGTTGACCTACCTAATTAATTATGTCCGATACATACGGTCATGCCAGCTAGCACTCGTTCGTAACATTTAGCATGATCTAAACATTGCAATGAATGAAAATAGAATGGAATGTTGTGGTATTGGAAATAAATAACAACTGAAAATAAATTCAAAATCACTTTATTATTGCATAATTACATTCGGTAAGTTTAAGCACATGCCTGACTGTAGTCTTATAGGACATTTTTAAGCTTTCAGGTCGATGTTTTCAGGAATCCTCTGGCGACCAATAAGTATTTTTTTTGGTCGCAAATGGCGATTGCGAAAAGACGGCATGGTCGCATCAGCCAAAATTTGGTCGAAATTTACAGGGTTGGACCTGGGACCCAAATTAGTTGCAATGGGGACCTTGTAACTACATTTATCTTCTAATAAACAGTTGCAGCTTTTACTAGCTGTGCAAAATTTGTGTAGTAGGCCTAATTTGTTTTTGTTCTATGTTTGCATTCAAAAATTGAACAAAAACATTTGGGCAAGCAGATTTTTGTCCGGACAAGTAAAATAAATATGCTACTTGTCCGGCGGACAAGTAAAATTATTTTCTTACTTCAAACGTTGATTACAATACATTTATCAGATTTAAAAGTGTTACAGTAAACTTTTAATTCTAAGTAGAACCTAGGCTAGTCCCTTTAAATCATTAGTCCTGACACCAGTGTTAATATGTTATTTAATTGAACACCATAATACCGATAATCATGCAGAAATAAAGAACAAATTTAAACAGAATGCTTTTAACATGCAACTAATTACACGCAGCATATGAGGGATGCTATCATCATGCTAGTATAATTCAAATTATGTTTGTTGGTATATCAGAACAAAATTACAATTCAAAACCTACTAATATGTTTAAACAGGTATTCAGTGCAGAATTCACATACCTTTTTGGTTTTGAATTTTTGACATGTCCTCATCAGAAGAAATAAAGTGATGTTGTGTGGATATTGATTTCTTGTGACCTTAATGATGTCAGTCAGACGAGGCCATTACACCGGGGGGGGGGTGGGGGGGGGGGGGGGGGGGGGACGACTCACATAAGGTATACTGAGATTTGCCGCTGAAATGGGTTAGTTTTTCACAAAAAATCCCTAAACATGGGTCCCATTTTTAGCACCAAAATCCCTAGACATAGGTCACATTTTCAAGAAAAACTGCTAAAATGGTCCAAAAAAAAGAAGAAAATTGTGAAAAATCAGCCTATTTTTGGAACAAAATCCCTAAACATGGGTGCACTTTTTCTAAAAAATTACCCTTAGAGATGGGTTAGGGTTCCACGGTTCGAGCCGTACACCCCCGTTCAGACCAAAGTGGAGTACCTAACATCTCTATATGTGGTATATGAGGTCAATTGTGAGAACTTTTCGGATATTTATATTGGACACACCAGCCACCGACTAGGTGAGAGACTTTTTACCAAAAAGGTATGTGAATTTTATGCTGAATACCTGTTTAAACACATTAGTATGTTCTTCTATCAGCACGTATGAACTTTTGTTCAAATTCAAAACCTGCTTTGGGAAACTCTAAAGGCAAATGTGCAATCAGTTTAAACTTACAAGACTTATTAACATATCAAGGATGCAAAAGTGACAAGCATATTAACCGTGCAATTCTTTTAAAGTCCAAATTGGTTGCACAATTCTACTCTGTACCCTGAGCAGATCTTTAAAACACTTGGGAAGTCATTTTACACTTATAAGCAAACATAACGTTAGGCCATCAAAATATCCATTAAATGCTACCAAATAACAAAATATACCATTCCACAAGTTAAGAAAATTGCCTAAGTCGAAATACATCATATAGACTGGAATTAGTTATGATCACAAAATTGCTGCTATGGCAGTGCCTGCTCAATGGCATGACATAGAGATAATGAGATTGGGGTACAAGGGTTCCAGGCCCGGGGGGGGGGGCACTCACATATGTGGGCAGGATATATATGTCCGGCGGTCAAGACCCCCTTTTTCAGGCCGCCAGGCCGCTCACTAGATCCCCATTCTCAGCGTGATTCAGTTCTTTTGACCCCGTTTTTTAGAAAAACTGCAAAATTTTAGCTGTAACTGCATAAATTGCTCAGGAAATGCGAAAATTTTCAGTTCAGGAGGCTATTTTTGGCCAAAATTTCAGTTGACTAGACCCCCCAAAATTGGTTTCAAAGGTCCATTTTTTTACAGAAAATCAGTTCACCTGCCCCCAATTTCGGCGCTTCGCGCCTGACATACCTACCACTTTCAAAGTTGAGTGCCCCCCCCCCCCCGGGGTTCCAGGTTCGAATCAAGGTGAAAACCCACAATTATTAACTTGCAGGTTTCCAAGGAGATAGTTTTAAACAAAGAAGTGGTGTCAGGAGTTAGGGTTAATGAGTATGAAAATCAGAAATGATACAAGCCATTGAAAGTCGGATATTAGCAAAATCAGTACCATTTTCGATGAAGTGCTGGCATCAAAATGAACTGTTCTTAAATTCAGAACACCACAGGGTTCAATAATGAACTGTTTTCAAACAGCAGCTTAAGACATTTTTGTTTCCTGAGAACTGATTTTCTGTTTTGTTTTATGTATCATTTTATTGTGTGTAAAATGCTGTGTTCTTTGTAGAGCGCAATATAAATGCTAATTTATTATTATATTATCATTATTATTATGTATCATGCAAATAATCTTGACTGCAAAACTAAGACGTAAACACAGTTAGTGGAATGTTACTCCCATTGAACAATAACAAAGTGTTTTTAAATTAGGCCTAAAAAATAATTGTTTGATTGGCGTAACAGAATAAAAATAGGGTAGGTCAGATTTTTTGATTTTTTTACTTTTTTTTTTAAAGTCTATGTTTCACATGCAAGAACACAAAATATACGACACATTCAAAAACATCTTCACTTTTTCTGTAACACATCTTTTA
>JXSR01S010635.1:101618-123793 GCA_000969725.1 Ophiothrix spiculata
ACTATTTTATAGAGAAACCAGCATTCTTATACTTTCACACCATCAAGGGCCTGTGAAGGACACTGATGGGCCCCACAGAGCCCCATACAAACAATTGTATATATAAGCATGGTGGGTAATCTAAATTTTGCTCAAGAAAATGGGGGTCTACGTGAATTTTGGTGGGCTTTAATGGATAATATATTTCACAAATGAAAGGGGCCTCGGAGTTTCTGAGAATTAAGGAGGGCCCTTACCGGTGGCGGATTTAAGAGTCAGCAAAGTCACCAGCTCCGTAAATTATTGTCTTTAAGGCCCCAAAATATTTTTATAAAAAGGAAAAGAAAAAACATACTGCCACAGAATTTTCAACAAGATTCTTAGAAGACCCAATGTTCTTGCAACATCATGGGCACAAGTAAAACACCCACAACTATTTTCTTCCTATGAAATTGCGATAGATCCAAGAAAAATGTTCATTGGATCAATTTTACCAGATTTTTTTTTTCCGGGGGCATAACAAAAATTCCACATTTTTCTTCCAACCTTTTTTGTTTTAAAAAGGGCCCAATCTTAAGTTACTGACCGGGCCCTTTTCTTTAAATCTGCCACTGCATAATGCTTACTTTTTTTATTGATTGTAGAAATGTGTAATGGGCAAGTTTTAAATTTCTGTAAATTAAATATAAAAGCAGGTATTAACTTAACAAATATTCATCAATTAAGTTGAACTACATAACATATAAAATTGGACAAAATTTTGAAATTTTGTTTGTGGATGATTTACACTTCCTATGTTAAAAAATAGCAGTCGATTACCAGATATCAGGAAAATTTTGATCAAAACTTTCAAAAAAGTCAAAAATTTGAATTTTATTTTATTTGTTGATTTTGGGTAAGAGGCTGTTCTCTAAACAAATCTGTTGATGCTATATAATGACAAAGAACCAAAGATTTGCTTGTAAAACATTGCTTTCCCATCATAGATTGCATAAAAATCAAAAGAAATTTGGAAACTTAATTAGATCTCCTGAAAAGGCCAATTCTAAAAATTCAACTATCGAGGGCAGTATATATCGTTGTCGACAATGATAATTAAAAATAAGGAATACCTAAATATTTTGATATATATGGTTTGAATTTGAATGAATTAAACTTTGCATACTGTCATTATTACCACTAATGTACTTCAAATGATGCAAAAATCTCAAAATGTGTGGGGAAAAGTTTGGGAATGATGCTGAACTTCTCCAATGCCCATTTAATAAACATATGTGCATAGCTTATCTCCTTCTACCTCAAGCCATGAACGTATTGAAAATCAGTCGTATTTTGTGCAATATTAGAGAGAAAATTTAAAATGATAAATTACATGTAAATATTTGCAGAATCAAACAGTGTGCCAAAATAGTATAGGCGCTTGTGGTAATTTTCCTAACCCACTGCATGTAATTGTAAAAAAGTAACATAAAAATGACATATGTCGTATACACACCAAAGCCATTTTTGGTAGGGGTATGAAGAAATTGTACATCATAACTTTCTACCCATAATTTCAACATGCATGCATACAAATTAAATAAACGTTTTTCTGATGATTTTTGGAACATCGACCAAGTTTGATTGATTTCTAATCAAGATCACTCAAAAAGGGATACCGCTTTGCAAAAAATGGTTGGATTTCAAAAATTATCTCTGGATTCAATTCTTGCAAATTAATCAAAATTACACTGCACACGAACCATCACTACAGAGCCTGCATGTAAAGTTATACCATATATGATGGGTCAATATTGTACTTTGTGCCATCGTGCTGAAATTGAATAACCCGAGCTTTGGATTCATGGTATATTCTGGAATTGGCAAGAATTAAATCCATATGTAATTTTTCAAAACGTACCATGCGTGGCAAGTTAGTGTCGCTTGTTACTGAACTGATACATTTTGATTACAAAACGATGAAACTTGGTTGGTGTGCAAAAAATTATCAGAAATCTTAATTTAACTCATCTACAGGCATGCAGAAATCATGGGTGGTCAACTTATGGCATGCGGATGAGACATGTTCCGATTAACCAAGCTTATTGCTCTGCATCATCAAAATATTGCTTATAAGATTTTCAATGCAGCACATTAAAGGGGCAAATCATGATCCACTTTTCACCCTCAAGGTCACCTCTATTTAATTTGACTTTTTCAATCCTCAAAACATTCTTTCAAATGTGCTTACATTTTTTAGAAAAGTGAGCAAATATGTCATTTTCTAATTAATGTTGGGGCCCGACAGTAACCTATGTGGCGTTCTAAAATGCTGAAAGGCTAATTGTAACTTGAAAACGAATGGTCGAAATAAAGTGAAATTTATGTTGTACTCTTCTTTTTATTGAGCTAGAAAACAGGGGAGGTTGTCCACTAAATCCAATTGCTGCAGGTGTTCTATAGATTTAGAAAAACAAATCCATCCATTGAAGAGGAATTTTTTCAAATCGCTCAGTTAAAGGAATATGAATGTAATAATCTATCACATTGAGTATGCATTACATTTTTGTCATAACCCTTAAGTGTTGAGTAGGTTTTCCAACACTCAAAATAAGTAGATTTGTGTAACTTTAAATTATTATGTGTGTGCATTAAGTGCTTCATTACATTTTGATCAGTTCGATGCAAAGTTTGATCATTTTAACTGAGCTCTGATTAATTCAATGCACAAAATTAAATCAGTAATATAACAGATAATAACCTATGCAAATATAGCATGTAGCAGCTATTGGACTTAATGAGTTTTGGAAACATGCTCTGAAATTAATAACTGAGCTAGAACCCAAAAGTCTCAAAATTGTGCCCATATGTACCCATACAAAAATAAAACAGCAATGCTCAAACAATTTCATTATTTCAAGACAATTTTCATCATTATTATTTTTCCAATTCAGTACATTTACTTTCAGGCGTAAAAAAACATAATGCTTTATAGTACACAATACTGATTATCATACAACCAACTTCTTCATTCACCCTAAATAAAGGGAAATACAAGTAAACATTTAAATGTCCATGGTTTATGAGCAAGTGAGCTTCTATAGTGTAGTAACTCAACAATTACAACACCAAGGTACCATTTGTCTCAGAATGCACAGTACCTGCAATGGACACATCTAATTACTACCAAATCCAACTACTAATACACTCCCAACTGTGAAACTTAATGCAGATTTTAGGAACTTTGATGTGTTTTATACAATAATACAAAAAGCAGAAAAAATGCCCAAATACAACAACTTTGAGTAGCTACAATTTGTTGTCACAATCAACAGCACAATACCATGGTGAAATGGGGTATGTGTGTGTGTGTGTGGGGGGGGGGGGGGGGGGGGGGGGGGGGGGGGGGGGGTGGGGGGAGGGGCAGGACAAGTCAAACAAAAGACACAAGAGAGAAGGAAGGTAGAGTAGAAAAGAATGAATTATATGAAATGAGCCTGAGGGTATAATTATTATTCTCTTAGGAAAATATGAACAAAGGAATCTTTCTTTGCTTGTCATTTTAAAATTGACCTAAATGGATTTTGATCTTAGAGGTTGATTTTTTAAAACTTGCTGGGAAAATTCAGGTAGAAATGTGTTTGCCCCTCCCCCTCAAAAAACAAAAACAAAAAAAACATCTGGCTATACCACTGCAACCAAGCTTTCAAATTTGCTGCTTTCAAATGGTTATACTTCTTTCCCAGATTATGTGCTTTTTTCATTATGTTTCATGTTCATTATTTTTCATACATGTGCCATTTCATTTCTAATTTATTTACTTCTTTTGATACTCTATTGAGCATATTGCAGATGAAGTGATGAGAATATAATACCACCAATTTCTAAAGATGGAGAGAGTGGCAACAGAAGACTTTGAGTAAACAACTTGATATGAAAATGTTTTTTTACATGTTTGAACTTATCTTGCATCAAAATTCTCATCACTATATTTGGCATCCAATGATGCTGATAAATGTTTGCTTTTTTAATAAGGCTCTTACAAATGTATATATTATTGTAACTGTCATTTCAGTAGAAAATACAGCTTTCTAAAATAAATCTCAAGTCAGATATGTTTATTGAGTGCAAAATAATGTTAGGAATTTTCTCTTACATTTCAAATGGTTTTAATTTGTACGACAAAAAGCTAAAAAAAGTAAATAAAAGTATATGTTTTTGTTTCAATGTTTGACTTTATTTGCATGAATTTAAAAAAAATGACAAACCCTAAAAAAAAAAAAAAACATGGGGAATGCCATGTATATTTTTGGCCATTGCATTCCAAGTAAGATTGTTCTGAAACATGATGTGTAAATTGTTTTAAACTATGAAAGGACAAGTCAAAAAAATATCTCGCTATACAATAATACTAAAACCTATTTCAAAAATATGGCAACATCACAATTACCAAATAAAAATAAAGTAGTAGTTACAAATCAATTACAAAATGTACACAATGTTATTGTGTTAATACTTCACAAAACACTTCCAAATCCCAACCTACACAAGTCTTAAAATTGTCCATATGACACAAATAAAAAGCACATCCACAGTAAGAGTTTCAGGTCAATCGCATGATCAGGAATAAAGCTCATGCAAAATTTATTGGATGGTTGAATATTCAGCCCGTACCAAATAATGCAAATCCATGTCCTATTCAGCAGCCCTTGTAGTCAATACATATAATATAGCTGAATACTGAATTGTTCAAGTTTGATAGAGGGCCAAACTCAGGTTACAACCATGGCTGCTATCCTAGGTCCATCTACCATAAGTTATTCAGTCTATTTGTGGTGCAACCAGTGTGTTCATTAGCTGATTAGGCTATAGCCATGGATGCCATGCTGTGTCCAATCAACATAAATTATCAGGGCCATTTACTGCTACAACTATAATGTTGCGGCTGAGTATTAGGGTTATAACCATGGGTGCCATACTGGGTCCATCCGACACCAATATGAGGGCTATTTGCTGTTATGACCATGTTGTCTAGGGGGGTTGAATACTCGGGCTATAACCATGGATGCCATGCTGGGTCCATTTTGCACAAGTTATCAGGGCTGTTAATTTGCTGCTGCAACAATGTTGTCTAGGGGGTAGAGTACTTAGGCTATAACCATGGGTGCCATGCTGGGTCCATCCGACACAAGTTATCAGGGCTGTTTGCTGCTGCAACCAGAGTGCTGACTTTGCTTTCTCCTCCTTCAAACTGTGCAAGGTCTGTGAATGAAAAAAGAAGAAGATATTTTCAACTTTTACCATAAATATATCATAAAAGTTGAATTTGATAACTGAATACTAAAGTCGGCGTCACAATTCTTCAGACAATGTAAAAACACATCCAGAGTACAGGGCCAATTGTTTACAAACGCGATCCGTGCCCTGCAATTGATAGTCACGTGACTGATTTTGTCCGAGGAATTTTGGCAGAGACTTTCAGAATCATTCAGAGTAATCACTTCTTAAGAGGTATTGTGGCATAGGATTCTGAAAAAGCAGGTAGTAGATTGAACTTCACTACATCTATACTCTATAAACCTTGAAGTATGCAACAAGAAATCAGACTCTGTTACAAGATCCATAGCACATCCGTTGTATTCTTCAACATTGTGAACTGGTGGTTTTGTATTGTGTAAGAGACTAGTAATTATTGATAAGGATTGATTAAGGCCGAATCACTGCGTATTAATATATTTTTACATAAATTCTTCATAATTTTGATACTATTTTGGGCTAATTTTGTTGCTAACACATGGACATACATTGTATTATAATAAATAAATTTATTTGTATATTCAGCAAGATTTGGGACCTTTTTGTAAGATTCAAGAAATATGGACTAATTTACTTCCCCGTATGGTCATATTGGTTTTTGTTGTGTTAATCGGCTGCTTGTTGCATACTTCAATGTTTACAGAGTATAATGGGACTTAATATAATGCAGTCAGAAAAGAACCCGTCATCGGATGCATCTTATGCGATCACCCATATTATGACGTTGTGTGCAAGTTATGTCACAAGAGCACTCAGCGCTCAATGCAGCGAATGGTTGATTACGCATGATACCTGCATCTAGTTTGTCATTTCTTTTCCCCAAGTTCTTTGAAAATGTTATCCGATCTTGACTTATAAAGAAACTTGAAAGACCTCTAGTCTTTTTAATTCTGTCCCCACCCTTATACATCATTTTAGAAAAAGAATATCAACTCCACTCCTTTAGCAGTTTTCAAGATCTCAGAGCATTTCTGTCAAACTTTATCAATGTTGAGCAATATATACAAAACAAATTTGTCGCTATACTTATACTAGATAAAAATATATTCCATTCAGATTCAGATTATTTCAGTGAAGTACTGTTAAAGTTAAGAACAAATCTTCATGAGACCTTTAAAATCATGAAAATGAATACTAGACGTACTGTGATAAATGGTGACGCTATAAAAATAAATGATCCCACAATATTTGGAATCACAAGAATTTCTTCTTGCAAAAATATTATCTTTTACACAAATCAAGCCACTTACTTTGTAGTCTGGTCATGATAGCGTTGACTGCCTTGGTAACTGTTGCTATGAGGACTTCTGCATCCATGTCTGATGCTTGTGTTGCACTATTCACTGATGCTGCTGAAGATGCCGAACTGTCAGAGGTTTTCTAGAAATCAAAATAATAATAAAGTTAATTGGGCTGATTATGATTGGGGCTCTGGTTTAGCCTGCATCATAAACTGGTTATTGGGAATAAATGATAATAATAAATAACATGCAGCACAAGTTGCGCAACAGCACTATATTGTCGAGCTGAAGCTTGATCTCAAAATCAACTCATGGATATGCCAGCTTGTGGCTACAACAAATGACTGCACGATGTACCTAGCATTACCAACAAAAGACAGAAACACGTGTTGTGATGTATTCAAACACGCCAGAGTTGTTCATCACAAATCAACAGTGATGCATCCTTGCGTTTGCTCTGTGGCGTATTTGAATACCTTTCAACAACAAAAAATCTTCCTGAAAACGTACGAATTACATTCTAAATGTTTTTAATTCAACAGATACGCAAACTCATCTTCAAAAATATTTGGCATAATCTGAAGCAAAGTGCTAGTTTGTGAATGATTGCTCCATTGACATTTTCAATTTTCCCCAAGCACCCAGCTTTTGCACGTACTATTATGTGCCTGACTCTCGATATGGGTAGTGCGCCGACTTATGTGTACTGCGTAGACGCAATTCTGTAAATGATACGCTAATTTGAATATCAACTGTGGATTCATCACGAATCAACAACGGTACGCTCCTGTATAAGGAGATATAGTGAGTTGTTGAAATATAAATTACGGCACTCTGACTCAACTGCTGCTGCCTTGTGACAACAAATCAACAATGTGAGATAAATTGTCAAACAACTAGGTCATTTAACAACATTCAAATTGTATGACTTAACATCGAAAAGAATATATATTCATTAAAAGAAATACTTACAGAATCTGAAGCTTCACTGGACTTGCCAGTTGGTTTCTTGGTCCGACTTGCATTCTGTAAAAATTATGTGACATTTGAAAGAAAGTTACTAAATATAAGAAATAAACAGTCTATTATTCCATGATGATAGTACTCATAAATGTGTCGATTTATTGCAAGTTACAGCACTGGGGTGGGGCATTCACTGAAGTTATGTGATCCAAGCAAGGTCACTTTGGAGTTATAGCATGAAATCTTTGCATAATCTTTGCATTGGCTGCTCTTTCATGATTTTCCACTACTTCTTAAGTAGAGATTTTTCAATGAAAGCAGCTCACTTCTGTGATGAGCCATATCTCCTGGTTAAAATCATTATTTGTTTGTTTTCAAATAGCAACTGAATTAATTAAGCTTATGTTTCCATTTATCTCCCTTGTTTTACTACAGCGCTCCATTCTGTGTGGGACACACATTAGTTATTTGATAAAGCAGAGATACGGTATGGGAAATCATTAAATTCAAAAAGTCACATTCAGGCAACACAGCCGAGCCATGATATGACACTGAGCAGGGGATAATTTCCCATAAATTTCCCTACTTGTATAATAAAAATGATATGCCATACCTTGCCAACTTTCTTATCCCATGCAATAACCTCATCCTTCAGTATAGCCCTTAGTAAAGCCTGCAACTGGAATGTTGGCTGCACAAAGCATCGCGCCACTGCTATCATGGAAGCCGTTAACACTCCATTGACTCCAACGGTGGTTAGGAATTCAGCAATGTTTGGTGTCAAACGGAATGGTACTGGGCGGTTGGCATCTAATTCACCTTAAATAAGATTTAAAAGAAACAAAATATGACAAAACTGCAACAAATGTTTTCAACAAAATAGTTATGACAGCATTTAGAAACAAAAGCTTGAAACCTCAAGTTCAATTAAATAAACTGTTGATAAAGCATATATGTGACGTTCCACTACAAAGGGACTATATAGTTGATTTGTTGGCTTTTTGAGATGTGCACATTTTTACACAGTCACGTTTTCAGCTCTAAAATGATATCTCATGAGATCTTGAAGTGTGCTGACTTGAAGAATTAAATTCTGAGAAGATGACTTACAAAGTTTATGACCATTTCTTTCAGACTAGTCCTAAAATGTTTGATTCATTAAACTTTTTGTTTGTTCTGTAATTTTGTTGGAATACATTACATGTTCCTTGCCTTAAACTTTTGCACCACTGATTTTGACATTTCACTGGTAATAAATCATCCAATATTTTAGCCCACCCACTACTATATGTGGTCTACTTTGAGGTTGTGAAGGACACAATGCTACCCTCAAGGCACATTCCTGTCCTTCAAGGCATGATAAATGGTAACTTAATTGGTTGTGGACTTAATAGTGGATGATTTATTACCGGTGAAATGTCAAAATCAACGGTACAAAAGTTTAAGGCAAGTAACATGTAATGAGTGTATAACCGTATAAGAGCATAATCACTTGAACATATTACTTTAAATTCTTTTCAACAAATTTGGTTGGACATGTTAGCCACACCCGTTACTTTTAATATTGCGGGCAAGCTTTTCTCAGAAAAAGATTCAGATCTACAGCCCAGTAAAATATGGCATTATAAGGGTAGACACGTAAACTAATCGGCAACATGGTTCAGATATCTGCACCAGTCAGTAGCAGGAGTCAAAATAATTTTTAACAGGGGGCTATTTTTTTTCAGCAAATAAAAATTGTCCTCTGACTTTCATTCCAGGGGGCTCTTTTGAGCTACTTTGGGGCTACTTTTTTTTTACTTGGGATATTTTTGCTAAATATATTTATTGTGTTATGAGCATCATTTTGGGCAGTTTTACTTCATCTACTAAGTTTTATAAGTGGGGCGGTTGTTGTGCTTTTGTAATATTTTTTTGCCCTCTTCCACCTTTGCAAGGGGACTTTTAAAAAATAAATATAAGGGGCGATTAGCCCTCCGCCCTCTTGGATTTTGACCCCCTAGTCAGTACAGTGTATTTCTCAAATATTCTTGATAATTTCCCATACCCATGCTTTTGGTTATACATTTTTATACAATATCTGTGATGTTAAAGCATAAAATCGAATATGTTCTAGTCACATACCCAAATTGTTTTTATGACCAGTGCAGATAACGACAACCTGTTGCCAATTAGTTTACGTGTTTCCACTAAGTCTTTTTTCTTATTACAAAGTATTTTCTTACCGGTAGTGTCATCAATATCAAATCTGAAGTAGAACACTGACAGCAAGCCAGAGTTCCTCTCTATCTGTAAGATCTCAGGATTGAGGCGGGTCAGATGGAGAACAAATTCAGCCAGACCTATTAGGGCTAGTTGAGTGGTGAACTGGAAATAAACAAAATAAGACAATTAACCTTTGATAATATTCTGATGAATGACTCACAGGCCAGAGGTTCTCTATCAGACAAGATCCCAGGATTAAGCTGGGCAAGGTGTAGCACAAATTCACCTAGGCCAATATCAGGGCTAGTTGAGTGGTGAACTGGAAATAATCAGGATTAGACAATTGACCTTTGATAATAAATATTCTAATAAATAACACACAGGCCAGAGTTTCTCTATATCTGCAAGATCCCGGGATTCAAGTCTGGCAAGGTGTAGCACAAATTCAGCAAAGCCTATCAGGGCTAGTTGAGCGGTGAACTGGAAGTAAACGAGATAAGACAATTGACCTTTGATAATAAATATTCTAATAAATAACACACAGGCCAGAGTTTCTCTATATCTGCAAGATCCCGGGATATAAGTCTGGCAAGGTGTAGCACAAATTCAGCAAGGCCTATTAGGGCTAGTTGAATGGTGAACTGGAAATAAACAAGATAAGACAATTGACCTTTGATAATAAATATTCTGATGAATAACACACAGACAAAAGTTTCTCTCTAATCCCGGGATACAGCCGAGCAAGGTGTAGCACAAATTCAGCCAGGCCTAGTTGAATGGTGAATTGGTAATAAACAAGACAAATGATATGAAATGATTGTTTAAATGGCAAATGTTGATATCAAGAATTCACTTGAAACAGAAAAAACAAAATGAAACAAACAAACATACAAACAAACAAGAAAACCCAAAACAAAACAAAACAAAAACAAAACAAAACCAATAACACTAAATAAACAATTTCAGTATTGGATTAGATATAAAACATCAAATCAGAGTTTCAATGTTCTATCTCATGATTTTTTCTAGTAGTATTTCAGACTAAGTTAGATATAGCACAAGGTTAACCAGACCTTAGACTTGTTGAGTGGGAAACAACAAAAACAATTTTCAAACACAGACTTACCATTTTTCTGAAGGCAAAGTAATCCGTGGCATTCGGGAATGTGTGAATTGTCCACTCCTTAAGCATGCCTCGAGGGATCATGTTCGTTTGAACCTCCTTCAAGACATCTCTTAACACTTGGTGGCTCACTTGCGACCCACGTGATTGGACCGTTGCTAACCTTTCGTAGTACCGATTAATTGGAGCATCATATTCTACTTGCCCCTTGGTAGCACGCTGCAAAAAGACAAATATATTTTTAATGTAAAAAATCAAAACATAAAATTTAAGAAAATACCAATCATTCATATTTTGCACAGATTAGCCATTTGCGGATAGTGTCCAATATTGAGCTCAAATATGCACAGTATGCCATAACACAGTTAGACACAGTCACAATTGCATACATACATACAAACAGTTTCTTATAGGGCGCTGAGATCAACTTGATCAAAGAACCAAAATAAAAAGAATAATAGTGATTGGTGTCCTGATCAAGATATTTAGCGATAATATGAAATAAAACACTTCAGTCAAATGATGAAGGTCTCAGAAATATATTTCTTCAATTTTCTATCAGATTTATATATATTCCTCTCTTCAATAAAAATGTCATTAAATAAATTTCATTTTAAAAGAAAGAAATAATATTTGCTCTATCAGAGTAATACAACAACTGTAAGAACATTTGGGGCATTTGCCCAATAAAATGTTTTATATAATATTCCAAGATCTAAAACTAACCATGTTTCTGACCATCTGTTGGCCTTAAATATTTCTAAAGACTGGAATATACTTCATTATTTTTTCGACATTTTCAAATTTTTTCACTTTAAGAATTTTGTGCTTTAAATTTAATTTTTGATGAGGAAATTTAATTCAATGACATTAAATTTTCATTCTTCATGTGTACCAAATTGTTTCTGAATGACTTTAAATATTTGCAGTAACCCTTAAGCATAATAATTGATTGGAAACTAAAATTTACGGAAAATAAAAACACTGTTCTATGAATGCTTTGAAAATTAGAAGCCAATCTGGTTAAAATTATTTTTTGAGACCCAATGAAAAGCATGATCGATAATCCTTGATAAAAATAAGTTTCCATGACACTAGAAATAAAAAATGCATATTGGTTTGAAGTGCCTTATGTAACACCACACTTGAAACCAAGACTCTAAACAAAGATAATAATTATTGATCCCTGAAAGCCAGTCACAAAAGGAAGTCTTATGAATTTGATTATTGATTTTGGTGCAAAAACATATTGGTTCCCTTTCCTGACAGTAGTGAGACAATATAAAGTGACCATTGTTTTGAGACACTTCAAACCAAGATGCATTATCCAAACCAAGACATTTTTTATATAATGTGAGTTTTCATGACCACAAGCAAGAATAGCTACTACTTTAACCATTAACTAAGCTTACCTTTGCAATCTGGTTCATTGCTTTCAGAATTTTCTAGGAGAAAGGACAAAAAGATAGAAATTACTCATATGATTTTGTACTATTAAAGATTTTATCAATGGTCTCTGGCACACATGATTGTAAGTTTAATATTTAGTTTAGAAAATAAATGTTTGAGGTCAACTAAAGAACCAAACAAAGCTCTAAAAAGAGGCTACATGGTGATTTGGTAGATGTATATCATGATGTACCTCTGATCTGAAATGAGCGTCTGTAAATGCCAGTAAAACAAATTACATGATTTTTGGGTACACCCCACATGACATCAACAAAGACACACAATGATTTGAACGTACTGTTGGATGACACAATTCTCAATAGAGTAAAATCCACTAAGTTTCTTGGAATTCTTATCGATGAATGTCTAACATGGAAAGCCCATATTGACTGCATTTCAAAAACTGTATATAGAAATATAAGTGTTATTAACAAATTGAAACACTTCATCCCAGCTAAAATATTGCATACTTCATACTGTACGCTGGTTTTACCGTATCTAAATTATAGCATTACTATATAGGGCAACGCATGAAATTCATATCTGGATAAATTAATCAAAATCCAAAAATGGGCTATCAGAACAATTACTAACAGTCATTACAGAGCTCATACTGCACCCTTATTTGCTCAACTCAACCTGTTAACGATAAAAATATATATATGTTAAATCTCGGAACATTCATGTACAGATTTTCTATAAATGATTTACCAATTGCCTTTATGAACTTTTTCTCAAAACGATCTGAGGTTCATAATTATCAAACACGATATGCAAATAATTTTAATGTTACAAACAATAAAAAGTGCTTCTGATCGTAGCACTCGTTCATCTGGCCCAATCCTTTGGAATTCATTACCTAAATCTCAAAAAGAATCAAAATCCATGAAGTATTTCCGTAAACAATTGAAGCAAACCCGTATCAAAAAATACGAATGATATCATCACCTAATTTCATAGCTTTTAAAATAAAAAATTAAATTTCAAAAAAAAAAAAAGAGGAAATCAGCTTAAAAGAGCCAATTTCACGCCCCTGACCTGGAGTTAATTGGAAACTGAAGATTACAGGGGACAGTGTACAATGGATCATTTGAAGAAGATAATCAGGTCAGCTATTAAAATGTTTGTGTAACCAGCCAGGGAATTCACTTTCAAGATTTTACAGGGCTAAATTGACTAATTTCAACCTGTGGCCTTACCTGTTTGTATATATCCAGCAGTGACAATGATGTCGGACAGTCTTCTACCAGTCTCATCTGGGGTGAAACGGCAACAACACGTGGGACGGTAAACTGTAGTTGACGCTTTGCTGTCTCCTTGATTGGGTAAAAAAAGTAAAAGAAAATGTTAATAATTATTATGACAAAACTAAAAGGGCAAAAGTAATGATAAAACTGAAGTTTTATTTGCTAATAGCAAAATACCCATTCCCATTATGATCCTTTAGCATTGGGCCAAACTATTACACTGCACACGAGCTTCATTTACTGTCCCAACAGTTTTTACAAAACAGTACCCAATTTCTGTCTTAGTTTCTTTCTTGATAGCATCCAAACATACGGTTAAAGAATAGCCTCCTACCTCATACCAAAGATCAACAAACACAATAAAAATCAAATTTTTTACTTTCCTGAAGGTTTTGATCAACACTTTCCCAATATTTGGTAATTACTGTCGTTTCTAATATGTTAAGTGTAAAAAATGTCATCAATACAACATACCTTTCTCTTAGCCAGGAAGTGGTTCAGCATCCGTAGCAATTGAAGCACTCTCTCTTCTCTCCTTGACTCCCCCATGGAAGCATCATTGACTACCAGATATGGGTAGATCTGAGGGAAAACAGGATTCGAATTAAACAAACCATTAGTGAAAAAACGCTTTACGGAATTGTATGTGGTGAACCAGATTGCTAAGCTTCATACATTGGAGAGACTATACAATCACTCAATGCTGGGACAAACAACGCTATAGACTTAGCTTGAAATGAAGCTCAGGAGTCTGCATTGTACTTACATATTAGACACTGCACACCCAATTACCTTTCAAGAAGACTCCATCATCTTGGACAAGGAGGAACAGTAGCACTGGGGGAGCAATTAAAGAGGCATTATAAATAATACTCTTTTCATTTAAAATATGTTATATGCACATGATGTTAGTTACCTTGCCATTACTGCCTCTAATATAAAGCCTTCTAGCTGCTGTGTTGTGTTTATGAGCAATCTCCACTCGTGGCATAAATCTAGCGATGCGCACATAGTAGTGGCCATGCTTGGGAGTTAAGAATTCACCAGGCAGTTCTACATCTGCTGTGCTGGAGGAGAAATTGCTCAGGAATCGACACTTCTCCTCTATGAGGAATGACCTGTACGAAAAAGAGATATGAAAATGTGCATGATAAGACAAAAAAAATTTCAAATCCTTAGGATGGTAAAACATGAACAGATCCTGTTTTATGCTTTTCTTCTAGATTTGGAGGAAGAAAGGTTCTAATCAAGGATGAATTTGGGAAAAAGTCCAATTTTAGATGCAGAGGCACCAAAGTACCTGGAATAAACCTGTGGGCTCGGCAACTAAACATACACACATGCCACCAAGGAGTAGATTCAATATTAAAACTGGACTGTTCTGGTCAGAGGCAAATCCTGATTACCCTGGGTAAATTTAATAAACTAACTAAAAAGCAAATGAATGTATTTTTACGAAGTAAAATACTGGGGCAATTTGCTGTGACATATCCAACGCATAAATATATACACATTTTGCAAAAATATACATAACATCAAAATGCAGATGCTATATATTTTCAAAAAGTAAGTATTTAAGAGTTTGTTTAACAACAATATCCAAAGAGATATTTGATAACTGTATTTTTGTTAATTTTAAAATTACCTAAAAAGTACTCAAAGAAAACTTTAGCCAAGTCTTGCAAGAGTTCCATGGTATTTTACTTTTTTTTAAAAGTGAACAAACTTCTAAACATATCTTACTTTGGTAATAGTTTGGTCCTAGCTTCCATAATCTTAATCCATTTCTTTAGCTTAAAGATCAGATTATGTAGCTTCATAGCTCCAGGTTGCGAGAAATCAAAATCTGACGTGAACTGCGTCTTCATCTTCTGGAATACCGGGTCCTGTGCCGTGGCTTGTGCGCGTCGTGCTAGAGATTCCGATGCAGCGCTTGAGAAAGTTGTCGCTACGCTGCTGACATTTTCGATACCTACACCGAACGTGTTGACGAGTTTCTTGACAAAGCTGAGAGTGTGCGGCGTGACTTTTGCATCAACAACTGGAAAAAAAAAAAGATGATAAAAAAATTCACAATAAGACATACAGCATTGGACCAGGAATTAAATAGAAAACTCATGTAACTGCTTAACTTGCCTCCAGAAGACCAAATCAAAATCTGTTTAGAAATTTCTGGAATGACTGAACAATCACATGGACTTTTATTAATCCGATTAGGTACGAGACCATTGCTATGGAAGTTTGTCAATAAAGATTGGTCTGAGAGTACAAAAATGTTTTTGTTTTTTATAATTTTCAAGTGCAATAAAAATAGGGAGGAGTCCCACATCCTGAACTCATATCCAGATCTGCATCTGTGTTGATGAGATGCTTCTTGCGGAGGGGAACTGTGCATTAAAAATGGTACATTTTGATCCATCCCTCATCTAAATTGGTCATCTGGTTCCAGAGATATGACAATTTTCTGAACTTAAATACAATGAAAAATAAAACTAATTTTCTGCCTTTATTGCTCTGTATAAGTTAAAATCAATATTCCTGACATGTGCCTCATTCCCGTTGATCATGTGACATATACAAATTTTCATTGACATAACACGATTGTACATACCTGCGCCTCTGTTTTCAAATGCGACAGCTTGGCATTTAGCCAGAGCCAATCTCAGCTGTCGTAACACTTCTTCATACCAAGATTCCCTGAACCATACCATCTGAAATGACAACATATATGCAAATGATAAATAAATGAATAAATATGACATATTAGAGAGGATAGCCTCATCAGTGTGTAGCACTGCTTTCCATGAGGGTCCTCTGTCAGATGATCAGATTTATTTGCCAGGTTAATTGCAGGAGGAAAACCGGAGTACCCTGAGAAAAGCCTGCGGAAGCATGTTTGGACTGGCAACCAATTGCACATGCAGCGCCTGGACCGGGGTTCGAACCCATGACAGCCCTGGGCTCATTGGTGAAAGGCGAGGGAACTACCGCTGCGCCACCTGCTTCCCCCATCTGATAATGCAACAGACGCTGAAATCAGTTCACACACTCTGCATGCCATATAGCCACCATATGCAAGAATGTAAAGTAAGCTGAGTGGATTAACAATTCACACTGCACCCTGCGTGTTGTGTTCCAGGTTGCGTTATGTATGTATGAATGTTACATTGTTTCTGTTGGGTGATGATTTATTTAGGTAAGCTTTAATTTTGATGACCATGTTATTGATTGCAGTCCAATTCACTCAGCCCCTATGGGCCTTGTGAATTGAACACACCAAAATTGACCATGTGTACATTGATTTGAAATGCAAATTCATTAATGTATAATCAGTCAATCTATATTCACATTTCTGCTAGCGATAAATCCTCAAAATATGGAATACCTGCAGAAAACCCCCACTAAAGTGGATATGAAGTTGGCAAACAGGTTTTAACTGAAATGGTGAAAAGTGAGATTTATGCACTTGGGATTTCCTCCATGATGTATCATTATGCCACACTATATAGTTTAGTATGTTGATTTTGCCAAAGAGGGCGTTTTTCAACTTGCAAAATTTTTATTGGGACACACTGTTAAGACAGCATCGGATGTAGGTCTGTCTGTACCTGCATGATCATACTGTATCGTACTATGGGAACAGAAACTCTGATTGGACCTGGGTTGAATGTACTAGCAACCAAATAGGCGAGACTTGGGAAGGGGGTAGGTGCTCTCAAGGAATGACCACCAACATACCTGATCAACGATTCCTTCTAAAGACGACAGCAATATTGGGTGTAGATCTCTCTGAACCTGCATGATCTTACTGCATCGCACCATGGATATGGACGTTCTGATTGGGCCTGGGATATCACTAGCACTCAAATAGGCGAGACTTAGGGGTGCTTTCATGGGATGACCAAACACCTACCTGATCAACGATTCCTTCTAAAGACGACAGCAATATTGGGTGTAGATCTCTCTGTACCTGCATGATCTTACTGCATCGCAACATGGATATAGACGCTCTGATTTGGCCTGGGATATCACTAGCACCAAAATAGGTGAGACTCAGGGAGGGCGATAGGTGCTCTCAAGGAATGACCACCAACGTACCTGATCAACGATTCCTTCTAAAGACGACAGCAATATTGGGTGTAGATCTCTCTGTACCTGCATAATCTTACTGCACCGTACCATTGGAACTGAAGCTCTGATAGGGCCTGGGTTGGCAGTGCTTGCACCCAAACCTGTTAAACTAGGAGTCTGTCCTGTTGACTTTGTTGTAGCTGGTGTTGAGTCTGAAGAAATAAATAAAGCATATAAAATGTAAATTAAAAGGCTAATCAGTGAATAAGTAGTTTTTTAAGTATATTTGGTACTGCATGCTTAGTATTGTCTCTAATAAACACCCAGGTCATCTGTGGGAATTTATTAAAAGCATGGCCAAGGTAAAATATTAGAAGCAGATTTTCGGCAAAATGATGCAAAAATTTGAAGTTAAAAAATTTATGACAAAAATTAGTAAAAGCTATAGCAGTATCTTAAAAGTAGAGTGAATATTTGCATTACTTCATGGGACGATTACCTCATTAACTGCCTTCCAGATGCCTTTTCACAATTCACACAAGTGTGGTAAGCTTATCAACATAGGTTTTAATCCTGAAATCCAATGCATTTTAAAATATCTTTGTTTGAAAATACTTGGATATGCGTCTGTTAGGGTGGAGATTATTTATGGGAGAGGAGGGTCAATTGGAAATACTATAGTATTTTCAACTTCTATTGCTATATACCTTTAGTGGCATCACCACTTGGCTTCCCTGTACCAGAAGCAGCAGCACCAGTCCCTGTTACAGATTTACTGTCAACGCTAGCTGTACTAGTAGCAGTTGCACCACCAGCTGATGATACAGTAACTGTAGCAGAGGTGGTTGAAGCAGTAGTGGAAGACTGTCCTGCATTGGTTGTGGTGGCTGATGTTGTCACCGCAGACGTTGCGTCCGTTTTTTGTCCCGATTGTCGAAGCTGAGCTAATGAGATCTCGCTGCTTTTGACTGGAAGAAAATAATTGAAATCATTTGAAGTTCATTTGATAAAAAGCTTTGTTATAAAAATGTCTGTTTATACATCTACACCAGCTTAGTAGCAAGTATTGTCAAACAGCCAAGAATCATGTTAAGACTACAATATTTAATGTATAAGCTATACACAATATTTTAACTTCTGTTTACATAGTATTTGTGCAATTTGCTTATAGTGCACAACCAAATGTCTGTGAGTGGACCCGAATACCCTTAAAATTTTGAGCTCAATGGCTATTACACGAAATTACATGGGCCGCTCTATATCAAGGGGATCACAACATCCCCTTCACAGAGAGCATGTTACCTTCCCAGCACATGCCACTGAAGAATGATATTACCCATTTGATCCCTTGATCAAGAGGAGCTAATATATACCTTACACAAAGACAGTATATTCACTTAATAGCTCACCAGATTCATGCTACTTGGTTTCAATACCCAATTGCAAGTCAAAATGTTTAAGTTAGGTCACACACGTGTGTGCTTACATAAAGTGGAAACCAAAGATGGGGTTTTAATATTGACATCTTGTGCTGGTAACAAAATCATGAGCACTTTGGAAAAAGTGTACTTTAGGTCCCATCAAAAACTTAACCCATTTACCCGACCCTGACTCACTATGACCCGACCCTAACTCACTAACCATGACCCAACCTGTCCCTAACCCTGACCTTAATATACAACTTTAAAATATATCCTAACCTAACACCTAACCCTAACATTTTGGATGGGACCTAAAGTATACTTGGTCCATAACTTTTGTCATGTGTGAGTTCAGTGTCTTAAACTCTGATATAACATATTAGTTCCTGAATTTTGCAGCATATTCAGTATGCAACCAGACAATATTTCATAACATTTCAAGAAAAACCTAAGAATTACATGAAATAAACAAATCTATATATACATACATCAGTACAGACATGTAGAGGAGGGAACAAGATTTCTTCCAAAATTCCAAGAATTACTAACAGTACATGTGAGTGTTGTATAAAATATCTTTGATGATTACAAAAAAAAAAAAGATTAATAATCGGAAAATATGGGCTTTCAATTGCCACCAAAAAGTACTACTTCCTGTAAAGGGGGGGGGGGGGGGGAATTGTAATCAAATCCTACACCTTTAAGTAATACTAATTTTCAACCAATATGTATCATTATTCAAAATATTTCAAATTCAAATCTTACGCTTAGACCGCCGAGGTGCTAAACTGCCGAGTTGTAGACCCATACTGCTCACTGAAAGATGTGGTAACATAAAATAATAGTCAATCATAACAATATATGTCCTGATTTGAATTTTTGAATTGAGATTAGCTTGGCTTGTTATTAATCAGCTTAACCATGAATTGCCTAAATATATTTGGTTAGGGGCAGTTGGTGAGTTAATATGATTTGTGAGTTATTTAATCGATGGAAAAAGGAATTAAGCATTAAATAGTCCAAAATAATGAATTGATAAATAATATTTGTGTAGCAAATCCTGTACCAATTTGTAAGTAAAGATGGTAGGTTAAGGTATTGGTCTGTATATAGGTGCATTTTGGTGCCTATTATTGTTTTCAATGAAACATTTACACATTTTGCACCATTGATAAAGATGTTACAAGAAGACTGATATGGGGGAAAGTGTAGAAAGTTTAGCTACCCATGTTTTTGCAAAATGATAAAGAAATTTCCTAATAGTGTCGCTTTTGTTTTAATGAAAAGCAGAAAATAAATGCTAAATATTTATAAATCAATATATAACTGCACCTTGACTTTACAAAAGAGAAATTGAATAAAAATAATGCAATGTGTGCTTAAGTTGGAAATGCCCACATTCATGAGGTGAAGCCATGTGCATTGGACAACTGTTGACGTCTGAACACAGTGACAATTTTTTTCCATACACCGAAAAAAAAATGCTATTCAAGACATTACATAAACCCTGCACCATGAGATACACAGAGTGCCAATTTTCCCAGCTTATGCACCAATGGCGCACCTTACACCTTAGCAGGAACACACTGGCAGAGGGCGGTGTATGATTATATAGAACTTGTTGGTACCACGGTTGAATGCAGTAGTTACCCCACTTTTTCAAGATGGCAATGAATATATACAGCTTGTTAGAATTTTCTTTAAATAATCCAATTGAAAACAACCACACAATCAAGGAAGGCAGCAGAATGGACTACCAATACCATGTGGAAAACAAGTGAGTTTTCATTTGGAATTTTTAAAAGTCAATTCTAACATGTTTGATTGACATTCCTGATTAATCTTTTCAATGAATAAAGTGTTTTGAATATGATGTACATGCAGATATGGCACTACCTTGTTTGAGAGGTGGGAATCATAATGAGCTCAACCCTTCATTGCTATGATAAATGTGATGACTCACCCCGAAATGGGGGACAGAACAATCTTCGAGAAACTGGTGAAAATAGGCAGCAAAAATAAAGAAAATAAGAAGAACTTCCAACAGATTTTCTGTTGTAAAATTTGATTGCCTTGATCAATTTCAACAAGTAAGGTGTCATTTTAAAGCTTAGAAAATGCTATAACAGTTGATATGATAAAATCGAAATTGATATCATCTGCAAATTCCCCCCCTTTCGAGGTGACCCATCACATATTGTAATTTAATGGTTAGTGATTTTTTTGGGGGGGATAAAAAAACTTTGGGTTTGATATCACAAAGTGCAGTATTGTATCTATTGGTATAATTGAAAAAAAAAATACTGAATGGAACATTGCCATTTAATTTGAAAGTTTTGGCAAAAAGACACAATTGTGCACCCGACTCTGGTTTGACCAACTAAAACTGACAGTTTTTGCCAGTTTCATTTCTACAATGCAACATAATTAGTGAATCGGCCCCGCGGGTAACTTGTAACTCATTTTTTTGTAGCAAAGAGGAACTTGCAATCAAAACCATCAGTTTAGTTGATTAAACCGAAGGTTTTGCAATGAAAACTGTTGGTTTAATTAAAAAAAATATTGATGACTCTTGCCCAATTAATAGCTACAATGCATCAAACATACTCAATGAAATTTGCCCCTGGGGTGCAAGAGACAAATGTCTCATTGGCCACAGAGTACTTCTTCATAGCAAGTTTGAAAGTTTTCCCAATTAATGCACATTTAGAACCAACTTTAAAGGTGAAGAAAACCAAGTTTAAAGTTGAAGCATGTTTTTAACAAACTGAAAGCTTAAGATTAAATGATAACTTGTGGAGTAAAATTTAAGTGTGAAATAAAAAAACTGATTTGCATTTTTAACAGCATTATATATTGTATTAACAAAGTCCTTTCAATATACAAGAACGGTCTTCTTGAGTGTCATCAAGTGAATTTTCTCCTTTTCAAAGCGACTGTAGATTGACATTAAACATACCTAACAAATGCTCACACACTATCATTAGTTTGCAGGCCAAAGATTTGAAGCTGACATCCTCTAATAAAATTCCACTTATGAACAGCCTGCATCTGAGATTATGTGAGTTTCCCAAGTTTTTGTCATTGTGGTGAAGATCTATTTATATGCATAAGCTTAAGGGTGCTCCCAGCCATTATTCTGATTTTTTCATTTAGTTAACCCTAAAAGAGCCGGGGGGGG
>JXSR01S010636.1:18370-33344 GCA_000969725.1 Ophiothrix spiculata
AATTCAACTGGTTAACAAATTTTTAATAAACAGAAGGAGGGGGAGGAATATGGATGGTCTATTTGATAGCTCATGGAGTGTCATCAAAACTGAGTGTTGACCACCCCTACCCCCTTGGGGTATCCATGCATGGAAGAGCTTGTTTCAAAAAACAAATAAACAAAGAACAATGTTAATCATTTGGAACAAATATTTAGTATGAGTTAACTTCCTCTTTATAACATAGAAATATCTCAGACCACTAAATCATAAAAATCTAAATTTTTGAATTTAAGATACGGGCAATGTCGACATGTCAAAGGTTTTTTTTGTGTGTGTGTCAACTCATTAAAAAGTTCTGACTTGTACATTAACCATTCATTCCGAGGAGGCATGGGAAGCATTTCCCCCCAATCTCAAGTCTTGCCCCCAGTATTGCTTGCTCCCTATTTCCCCTCACTTTCAGTCACTAACACAAATGTCACACTTAATTTCCTGTTGTTTTTGATAATTGACATGACACCAAAATTGGTAAGCTTTGAGCAAATATCAAAATTTCAAGTACATTGTTTTTCAAAATTACTCAATTTTTGTATGAATTTTAAGGTTTTATATCACTTTGACCTAAAATGAGCTAATTTGACAATTTGTTTTTGCATACTATGTGAGCATTACAAACAAATTCCATAATTTTTGATCCGCCCATTTTGCTCCAAAAAATTTGTGCCCCAGTTTGAAAATCCTGGCACTGCCACTGATTCAAATCCTCTACATGTTTCTCTTAAAGGTAGGTATTCCGATCTAGTAACAAATTTAGCATACACTTTTTCCATATTTGAATGATGGGTCATCACCTACATAAAGCACTTGTAAATTTTCATTTGCATACCTTGAGCCAAATTAATATTATATGCAAAAATGTGTCTGAGAGTGGCCCTTAGAAACATATAGGATATTTATTTTTGTTAACAAAATATTCCAGTAATTCGGCACTTTTTTGACCATATCTCTTAAATGAAAAATAATATGGGCGTGAAAATTTACAGGGGTTATGAGAAAAATATGCCCTTTCATTTGGTATCAAAATCTCCAATTTGATTTTGTGAGTGAAAGTGATCGGAACATACACCTTTAAAGTAGTGGTTGATTCAAAATTGAGGGTACATTGTATACTTTGATAGTCCTTAAAGCAACTCAGTCCAGCAAAGTAAAAAAGCAGTATGTATATTGCAGATACATTGCAAGTTACTGCCTTTTCCCATGGCGAAATCCTTGCTCTGGCCATTTTTGCTCAAAGACATTTTTGATTAAAAAAAATTAGTCGTCTAAAATGTTAACCTTCCGCCGCCACTGTTTGTAAATACAACTTTTTATCATGCGATTAAATTGAAAGTATCTGCTATGCTTTTATAAATGGACATACTGCAATTTTACTATGTAGGGTGTAACTTCCCCAAAATTATATCAACAGGTATACATTATTGTAGCTCTTGATGCCTCATCTCCTCTCCCAGTAGAGCTAATAATAGAGCTCACTTCTGTATCCAAAACATAGGTCACAATCATGCAAAGTTTGAAAAAATCCCACAAAATGATTTTGTACCCCATTTACGGTCAGACCACGTCTCCTAGTTTTCTTGGGCAAGAAACTCTACTTTAACTGCTCCGCGGGTCGGATGTCACATTAAGCCGTTGGTCCCCTGTGCTAATGCTCCTTTATGGGGTGCTGCATACAGTGTGTACCTGGTGAGTCTATGCAAAATTGGCGAAACACAATGCATCATAAAAACCATTTATTTATTATCTAGTTTTCAGGTATTAAACTATAAAACATGGTTCTAGTTTTATATTAACAAGTACCCCGAGTCTGTTGAATGATGTTTTCAAACATTAGACACGAATGCAAAATATCAATTGGGATACTGTGATGCACCATTGGACTGAAAACAACTATCCTTAAAGTCTCTGCCAAAATTCCTCGGACAAAATCTGTCACGTGACTACCAATTGCAGGGCACCATTGCGTTTGTAAACAATTGGCCCTGTACTCTGAATGTGTTTTTACATCGTCTGAAGTATTGTGACGCCGACTTTAGTTTATTAGTCAGTTGGTGATTGATCCATTAAGTATGTATTGTAATTGAATGTAAGTAATTGATTTTGCAACAGTTGACTTAGATGTCACACTTTGCTTGTGTAATGTACATGTCTTCGGTTGCTTTACCAGAACATGAGTACTTCATGCACTAGAGTTATTATTATATGTTATATTCAAGTTAAAAAATTGTACACTGTATTCATTAGCATGTCCAGGAGGGTGCTTTGGGTGCTGCCCCGCATTTTGTTAAAAATCAAGCAAAATCAGAGCAAAATCAAAATGAAAACCCTCTTAGCCCCCCGCAGGAAAATATTCTGGACATGCCGGTGGTATTGTTCCTAGATGCAGAATGGGTCATCTCCTAACACGTTCCAAATTCTATAGTCGATCCAAACTAAATAGACCCTCGGTTTTTTGGATTTTTTTCAGTAAATACCAAACTTCAAGAAAAGTCATGAAAGAAAAGTTGTTTGTCTTCTCTTGACCCAACAAGATTTATAGATTTTGAAGTATACATGTACTATATAGTAAAATCTTTACAAATTGGACAGTTTCAGCCTTGCTTTGGTATGATCTGTTGTGAAATCGGGCACCATTATTAATGTTAACTTTTGGAAACTTCCACTAACGATTTTTATAGGTAGATTGTTACAGGTTGATGAGTTTGAATTTCGCGCTACACGCACAAGCTATTAAACTTGTCAATATTCTTAATGGGCCAAGTCCCCCAGGGGCACTCACTATCTTAAGTGAAAGGATGTGACTAGGCAAGATGAAAAGTAGGGGTCACCCGGTACAAACTAACGCAAAAAATAGGGGTTCATTTGGTACTCAACATAACTAAAAAGGGGATCTTCCAAGTTTGAGAATGAGGGTCATTGAGGTAATCACTGCAAATTTGAAATATCCAATTACCATATACACCTAAATGAAAATAAGAAAATGTTAGATTAAAATAACAAAACAACACATTTTAAATACCAGCCCCATTCCTTAGGTGCCCATCTCATTGCAAAGGTCTTGCATCAGTAAAATTCGATAATACAATATTAATTACGCTATGGAACTGATTTAAGGGTACGGTCAACCCTTCATTTTCAGAAATGGTTTCTACTATGTAAGTTAGTAATGGAGAACCTAGAAGCAGGTTTGAACTGAACTTGATTAGGTGTGGTCAATTGTGGACCAAAATATGCGATTTTGGCTCTCATATTTAAAATGATATTTTTTGGCCCAAAATTTTGCTTGGAAGCACGACTTTATCCAGAAGCTGCGCTAAATTTGACAAACTGCAATAAAGGTCCACAAAAATCATCTGAAAAGGTACTCAAAAAAGAACCCCAAATATCTGCTTAAGGTTCTTTTTCGATCCTACATCAAACGCTTGTAAGCTTCATTTTTATTATTTTTTTTTGCTTGTCACGTTTAGAAAACACTGAAATTAATTTTGGTCGACCCGCAAACGGAAAACGTTCCTCTAAAAGGTCCACCTTTTGAAAATCTGCACCCCCTTAAAAATTCCTGGATATCTTTAGGCCTACATACATTTAGCCTGTATAATATATTTATTTTAACCAAAAAATCTCATTTTTTGTCAAATTTTGGTTTTGAGTAATGCATTCCTATACATTGCTTTCTAGGTTATAAAAAGTAAAGTAGTTCATAATAAATCTTTCTTGTATAATTTTGGGCCAACATGATTTCTGGAACTTTTTAGACCGTTTTTGAACTTTTGGCCCAAAATTTCAGATTTTGCTCTAAAATGACCTCGCCGTCATGTTCAGTTTGCAAATTCGCTTCTTGAAATGCATATTTTATATCAATTTGATAGGCACTTAACTCTGAAAATGAGGAATTTATAAGGGTTGGCTGTACCCTTAACCTAAAGCGCACATTTAGCTTGTTTAAGATCATACCTGTTTATTAAATCGAATAGGCCCATTAAAAGTTTTCTGATCGATGCGCTCATATAGATGAATACGATTATCTTTCGATTGTGACCAAAATGGATAAAATTTGAATAGAATCAGACATATTTATATGAAATGAAAGAACATGAAAATGAAATCCTATTGGGTCAAGAGAAGACAAACAACTTTTCTTTCATGACTTTTCTTGAAGTTTGATATTTACTGAAAAAAATCTGAAAAACCGAGGGTCTATTTAGTTTGGATCGACTATAGTCAAGAAATGTCTTTCGTTCAAAAATATGCAATCTTGGCTCATCCCATATTGCTCAATGCAGAAGAAATTCACTTCAGCAGTCAATGGGTTCCCATTCACAATTGTTACATTCATTTGCGGTTAGGAGTTTAAAGACTTGAAACAACTTAAAGGCTCTATCACACATCACGAAACGTACGAATAACGAACTAATAACGTACACAGGTTTTGTCACTGAAATACATGCATATCGATTACAAAACAGTGTACATTATTAGTACGTTATTTGCACGGTACGGTGATGTGTGACACAGCCTTTAGCAATTAGGTAGCCTCAGTTTGAGGCCCATGGCAGGCTTTTGATGGTAAAAGCATAGGCCTAATGTTAAACATGTTTTCTTCCTCTCCCCTTGTACATGTTGTATACTATAGTATTCCATGAAAAAGTTTCCTCTACCCTTGTATTATAGTATTCCAGAAAGTGTAAATCTACTAGCGGGCCAACTTCTGGGTGGATATATAGATACAGGGAAGCAGAATTGGTGGTTGGGAGTGGATAAATAATTTTGATACAGTTAGTTAGGACCTTGAAATATTGAACTGTGTAGTTGGACTTGGAATGACTTTGACCCAGGAAATCGATAAACTTGACAAGCCTTAATGTATGTATAAGAACATATTACATAATGCTGTTCTTAAGGGCAATATGCAGTTTTATTTTGGGAATCTTTGTGGTGTTGATGAAAATGGAAAAAGAAGTAGGCCTATAAAAATAAACCATGGAAATTGGAATCTAACCTTCGATATTAAAAACTATACAAACTGAGATTAAAAAAACAAATAAAATTTAAATTTAAATTTAAATCTAAAATAAAAAAGAAAAGAAAAATTTAAAACAAACATGAAAAAAAGGGGAACAATTTAAAGAATAAGATTACCATCCCAAGCCAAAGATATAGGCCTAAAGATAAAGGGACACCCAAAGGACTTGACCAAGTCTAGCAATTAGCGAAGGAATGTGTCAAAAATTATATCTAATAAAAGTCCACTTTTCATGAAATGCAACAACAACAAAAAATCATTAGGGCAATTCCAAAGTAACATTTGTGACAGAAAAAAATGAAAATTTTAACTTTTAAATGGCTACAGAACCTAGCACAAACATTATATCCACGAGTCTGTTGTTGATAATGGTGCTCACTGGTGGGGTCAAGACATGTAGATGTTTAAAAAATCAAAATCCTGAATAAAGTTCATGCAACATTCGGTAATGTTTGTGACATCGCACGGAAATAGTTTTTTGCTCCAAATGACTTCAAAGTCAAAATTCTCTGACGTATTAGCAATTTTTTTATTGCGCTTTATACAGATGACGGGTAACATATTCCCAAATATTTCATAAAAATGGTATGAAATTCTATCGTCAGGATTTATTTTAATGCATAGTTTTGTGTGTGGTAACATTTGGTAACATTTATAACATTTTAACTTTTTGGTAACGTTTGTGACAATTTTGAAATAATACATGTGCTCATTCATGCAAAGATAGAAAAACTTTACAATTTCTGTTTGCGAAATACTTCTCACGTACCAAGTAACAAATGCATGACTGAAAAACTTGCATATGAGGTCTAATAGAAAAGCTGATTCTTTGCTTGAAATCAAAAAAGTTTAATTTTCTATGGAATGAGCCATTATCCAATTTTGACCAAGAGAAACTTGAAAGACCTCCACCTTTTTCATTCTGTCCCAACGTTTTGCATATCCTCCTTTTTAGTAAACCCACTTTTCGAAATCTCAGACCAGCATCCTTAAAAATGGTGGACTGCCAAGTATAATATCTGAATTTTGAATGATGTTGCCATGGCTACAACACATGCCAAAAGGACACAATATTTTGAAGCCATTTCAAAAGTATATTCCTATATCCAAACTCGATTTATAAAAAAAACACACCTTGTTTAGGCTTTCGCCAAGGAAACCCAACTTGGTACTTGATATCAAGTAAGCTAAAGGAAGCTCATCTTTAACAGGGCTCCAAGATGTTTTATAATTCAGTTTTGAATGCAGGAGGAAGACAGGAGTACCCGGAGAAAAACCTGCGGAAGCGAGCATGGACTGAAAACCAAATGCACATAAAGCGCCGGGCGCTGGACTCGAACCCGGGACCTCATTGGGTCAAGGCGAGGGAACAACCGCTGCGCCAACCCGCTCCCCCTAATCATACTGTTTGCTAGTCTTTGTGCATGCTATAGAAGTAGCTATTTAAAACAATATGAGCTAAGTTATGTTGACCACTAGAAATTGATTAACTCCAAATAAACCATTAAAAGCAGGCAATTACTGTACAAGTGCAAATAATAACGACAAATAATGCATATAATAAAATCAAAAATCAAAGAAAAATAAAATGAATGACAAATATAAAAGGGCTAATGCAAGTATTTTAGTGCATCATGCAACCCTTTTTTACATAGGTCATTCTTGTTTTCAGAGGTCTGCTTTATTGACATGTTTTATGTCCTGGTTATGTCTGACATGCTTCATTGTTTTCATTCAAATTGCCCAAATTTCCCTCCCAATTTATTTGCAATAAAGACAGGACTTGCAGGAGCTAGTGAACCTCTAATCCATCCTTCATTTTACAAATTGACCATTTGAGTAACACATTGAGAAGAATGTCGCACATAGCTGGGACATGGGGACATAATGTCACACATGTGACTAAATTTGATCCCTTAAAACAGTAATGACCATAAATCCATGCTTACAGCCACAGGATAAGGACACCAATGTATTTACATCTTGAAATGGAAGGGTTGTTTATAGTATCTTTTGCATTTTTTTGGAGGAGGAGGGAGCTGAGCCATTGTAGGATCAAAGTCCACAGGTAGTCCCAATTTACACCATGCATGCTGTGTAATATCAGATCGGGAAAGGTCATAATTTCATTTACATAAATTAATTCATTTACCATAGAGGAATTCCTATACTGTACAGTAAATGAATTCATTAACTTTTTTTTTTTTGAAAAAATTGCAAAAAAAATTTTGGCATATAGAATTCAAATTTCATAGCTACATTTGTAGAATAGGACCCATTTGATAATTTTGCTTAAAATTTGATTTTCATAGATTGCTCCAAAAATTAATGTTTAGAGTAAATGAATTCATATACTGTAGAGTATGGGAATTCCTTTATGGTAAATGAATTAATTTACAGTAAAGGAATTATGACATTTCCCAAACTGATATAAAATCTAGGTGGATAGAGCAAAGCAAGACAAAGAACTGGGTATTGCATACTTGTTTTGAATCTGAATAAACATTTGATCATGGGCCATTTCTGGCAAGAATTTGGGCAAATTCTTGGCTAATGTAATTCACAATTGATGAAATATCCTCATCACTGAATTAAGTACACATATTACACCCTGTTTCACAAATGGTGCTAAAAACACTGTCAAATCGGTTCAATTGAGTGGTATGCACCAATAAGAAACAATATTAGTACCATCATTTGAACATGGAAAACTGGACTTAATGTTTGGCGTAATTTGAAAATAAGGTTTCATCAGTTTTTAAAGTTATGCAGATACAAACCAACATGCTCTTAAAGTAAACCATGAAATTAAATTTTGTGGTCAATCTTGTATCATTTATTTCTTGTAGGCGAACATCCAAAAATTGTCCATACTTGATAGTTCAATCATCATGACCAAACAGTGCACCGTCCATGTAAGCACAAGTTAAACAACAATCTTTACAACCATTTTATGTCCTCAACAATTCACAATTTATTTCATTGTTTTATCCAGTCCCTGAAGATTGGAAGGATTGTTTATCCTCAATATTTAAAACCATCTTTGAAATGTTGTAAGTTTTGTGTCTGATGATGGCACTGATGCATAACATTATATCCGATAAGAGACACGAATGAATGGATCTATACTCAAAATGAAGCCTTTGACAATTTGAATCTAAGAATTTGCCAAAAAAGTAATTTCAAAATGATTTAACAATATATCAAAACACAGAGAGCCAAGGAACAGGTCTGATGAGGGAATTTAACTTCCATTCTGATGCCTGATTAAAATGTCCACACATCAATTCAAAAATGGATGAGTTTAAAGACAAAATTCATCTCAATCTTTGAGTTTGAATCTGTTGAGAGGGAGTTGACAATTGAATATGAATGCATATGACAAAATTAGTACTTTGACTTTGTTCATTTTATAGGCTATTTATTTTACAACAGGTGCGTGTGTGGTGCGTGCAAGGACCAATGCCATGCAATGAATGTTACAATTAACCTCTGAATTATACCCAGTTCTTTGAACAAGCAATAGTCAATGTGCATAATCTATTGGGTACATGTCTGACAAACTTCATAACACCAATTCATAAACAAATTCAAAAGTTGAACTGAAATCAGCATTCAAGAAAAAAACCAAAAGAAATTAAACAGCATGCATGGTGCAATCATTCACATCTACCTGTTCCCATGGCAACCAATGATTGATGGTTATGGTGTCATAATACATAGCTGTTCATCATCTGAGTGGAGGAACATAAATCAGGTATGGAAGGATGGCGTAAATCAATGGTCAACTTTACAGGTCTGAAATATATTTATGGCAGGATTTCTCAAAAGATGGTCTCCTGATTAAATATCAAAACTAGGCTAAGAGCAAGAGTACATTGATAAAGAGTTTGTTACAATTTAACAAGCCACTATTACATTTCTAATGACATATTGTCTCCTGAGTTTAACATTCAAGTAGAAATTATCAATTTATCAGAGCATATTTCAAGAACATAATGTTGTCTAAAGATACACTCAATGACTAAAAAAAGGCCTATATGAGATGTTAGCTTTGAGATTCAAAATAAATAAAAACAACATTCTGTTACTAATACTATGAAAAGCGACTTAAAAATCAACATAATATACGTAGTACAAACAACATATTTCAATTACATTTATGCAATTTGGAGAGTGCCCAAGTTCAGCCAAGTCACTGATGGTAAATTTCTAACAATCATCTGTGCAAAAACAACCAAGCCATCATTGCATGAACAAGCCATAGTGGTACATGGTGAAAGTTATTATCAAGTGAGCAATATTTCTTGCTTTGAATATTGGTTTAATACTTCAAACAAGTTACTTTTGTCTTTTATGATCATGAACCAGTAATTCTATTCTACAACAGCCATTGAACTATGGTACACCATAGCATAAATTACCGTTACGCAATATGGAGAGTGGATCACATGTCTTCTTTTCATTTCTGGAGTAACCCTGGAACTCTGTTGTAATAATTTACCTGATAGGAGTATCATTTGTGTAAGTCCTGTTCCTTATCTCACACATCATCATCATTCGACTGCAGAGCAGGCGACTACAAGATTTCTCCAAGCTTTTCGATCAGTTGCCAGTACAATGTGCGGTTAATTTACGGTGCCGTTTGCGTTGGAAATGATTGGAAACCCAATGCATTACTTCTTAAGTATGAATTAAAGCCCAAAATATTCACCTATACTTTGTGGCAGGAAATCCCCATTAAATTCCTGTTTTTCTTACATGGTGATAAAGAAGGCATGAGAATTCCCAAAAATATCATTTTTTTTCATTGAAAGCAACCACACCCCCAATTAAGTACGGGAATTCTCAATATTATCATCTAAAATACCCATGCTTGTTTTGGGGGTATGGCACTAATTTCAGGAACAGTCCAATAGATCTGTCTCATCTTGACTAACTAGTGTGAAAGTATACCTGATAACAAGCATGGAAGACTAATGGTTAATTCAGAGTCTGACGATATCCATAAATCAATGCCCATCCACGCGCAGTCTTTTACATGCGCTATTCCCTGTGCTATGTGTAAAGACTGCGCGTCGATGGGTATCGAACGATGAATATCGACAGCACTCTGAATAAACCATAAAAGGACACTGCAAATGTCAGGTTAAATATATAACAGGAAGTGCTTACTTTTCACATGCTGTGCTCTTTGCTCCCTTCTCTGCCTCTGTGCCCTCCTTTCAAGGTCGTTGACCTCATCAGTAAGACGTTGTACATGCTCTTCACTTTCGCTTACACTGCCTGTCAAGTTCTGTAGAAATTACAACACAAATTGAAAGCTGAATATTAAGGTGTTAGAATACTTTATTTCAAATACTTTGTTATATTTGCTTTATTTTGATTGAGACCACCTGAGGTGAAATGGCTTTTCTGCTTAAACATTTGCAATTTTGTATACAATGCTTAGATCCCACGTTATTATATTACACGCTTTTTTTTTTTTTCGGATAAAGTATGCTTAAGGTACCATCAAAAACTTGACCCTAGCCATATGGCCTGACAGTAATTAACTAAAACTAAATCTAAAAACCCTACTGCTATCCCTAACCATAAAACCTAACCAGAGGTCGATTTCACTAACATTAAAACGCATTGTTAACGCATCGTAAGACCGAACGCATCGTTCACTCATCGCAAATTTACGACCACCTTTTGACCGCAAGGTTGCGATGCGTTTGGATTTTCCCTGTGCAATATTCGTATACCTTGTGACGCATCGCACGCTTGCGAAGGGTTTTTATGTCTTTGTGAAATACAGTATAGCTACACACTGAACGCATCGCAGCTACGATGCATCGCAATTGTTTAGTGAAATCGACCGCTGAAATTTTGGATGGAACCTAAAGTATACTTGGTCCATACATTCATCTATGATCACTTAACTTTGAAAGTGCTGTCACCTTAACCTTAGATCTATTGACGTTTTTGAAGTAGTCTGCCAAAAGTTTTAGTCTGTAGTTTATCCAGGAAAGAAATGTCTAATTGGGGTTGTCTTGAAAACAGATCCATTTCACAGAATTTTGCTTAAGATTCATGTCATAAAATGTATATTTTGATAAAATAATCACAATTATTTCTATATATACAAGATATAACGATATCCCAGTTTACTATCGATCCCAAGGATGCTGATCAAATTACAGTTAGGCTATGATATGAAAATATTCATAATGTGGATGCAATAAAGTCATGACTGCTATAGATGGCATTTGTCATAAATTTGTATCATACACTACATATAGCCAGACCAGGGCCGTACGAAGGTATGTAAGCCAAGGGGGGCAAACACATTTACCGTCCCGAAATTCATGTTTCGTACCGATGTATATACCGTTAATTTGTTTGTAATGCGCGCGTAGCGCGCAAAAATTTTGCCATTTTCAGCCAAAAATCGATATAAAACCTTGATATTTGTGCTAAAATTGGCTTATTTTGACTAAAAATTTGCGGGACAGTAATATCGGGGCGGTACAAGTGGTAAACTATCGTCCCGATATTTTAATTTTTGTCCCGCCAGCGTCCCGATTTTTCGAGCCAGGGGGGGGCGAGTGCCCCCCCTGCTTCGTACGGCACTGAGCCAGACTTGGGCCAGCGGGTTTAGAGGGGAGAGAAATTGCAAGGTGTTTGTTGCATTCTAGTAATGTGGTGATAAATAATGTAACATATGGCAGCTATTGCAGATACAACTTTCTTGCATTCAAGGTATTTGTTGCATTCTAGTGATAACATATGGCAGCCATTGCAGATACAACTTTGTTGTATTGGCATGAAGATTCCCACACACAATCTTACCCTTAATCTGTCATGTATAGTATCATTAAGTAGATGTACTTTCTGCACTCCATCCACAGTCCCTCCTGGGTGTAATAATTTGGGTCTGAAAATGTACAAAGAATTAGCTAGGTTTTCTAGTCTCACTAATAAAAACAACTTAGGCAAGACCATGTCAAACTAGACATTACATGTAATTGTGTTAATCCCCCCTCAAGCTTTAAAAAAAATTCATTTTATGGTTTACCATTTGTGGTATATTTCCATTCAAACTGGTTGATCATTATGCAAACTTATCTGTTTAATGTGAAAATTGTGAAAGCTCAGCCACTGAGAAAAGGGATAGCCAAGTTAGATGCAAATATATTCCTGGTCACTACAAATCTTTCTTTAGTTGTTGACAGCCTGGATTGTCCTTAACATGATGCAAAGATTATGTTTATCATCTTGAAAAATCTCTCATTGCATTATAGGATAGAATTGCAGCTTAAAAGCTAGAATATATCATAATCTTAAAGGAAAATAAGATGAGAACAAAAGCTATTAACTTATTTGGCTGGGAAATGACAATATTTGACCTTTCTTTAACATGTAAAAGAAGAGAATGGGCCTCCTATTTACTGGTGTGCACCCTGAAGAGCAAATTACAAAATAAACTTACTTGAAATTTTTAAGGATCTGTGAGTAAGTACTGTTTGAAGACCTAGAAGCGGCTGTGTTGGCGGATAGTCTATATTCTGTCTGGGCTGTCTCACCAAGGTTATTTATGGATAATGGTAATGCTGTATAAACACTGAAAAGGACAGGAAAAATAAACATACATGGCTAAATGAATGAAAAAATAATAATAATTTGTGAAAATTCACAACATGGTATTCTGGATTGAACCTGGATTCTGAGTGTCTCTTGGATTTGTCATCAAGATCAAATTGAAAGTTTGGCCCATGCATAGATTTATAGGGGAGATACAAGGCACGCCGCTATTTTTATTCCGGCATGGAGAAACAATTGGGGGTATTCGGGTTTTTGCCGATAGCTTGCCGATGATGCATCGCACCTTGTCATAATGCACGAATATTGAATCACGCACACACGCTTTGCGTGCAGGTTGGGTGTATCATTCGCGTAAAGTATTATTTGCGCAGGTTGTCTCTACACGTAACCAAGTCTCGGCACTCGGAGTTGATTTGGCGGGAACCGAGTGGACCCGAATACCCCCAATTTGAGCTCCATGGCTGACGACGCCATTAAACGGGCTGGTATACAAAGCCTGGTATCTCCCCTTTAAATCTATGTGCCCATGCAATCTTGTCTACATTGTGCTTGGAAATATTTGTGACAAACACGACCAACTGCTTGCCCTGCTGTGGTTATAATGAAACGTCCCCTAGAATGTGTATAATTGCATTCAATTTTTTCATACTGATTCACCCAAAACAATTCACAGATTGTTGCTGCATAACCACCAGAGTGTGGTCGTTTGCTGTACCAACAAACAACAAAAGTATCAGCTGGTTTAAACTGACTTTGTCAAATAAGCATAGCCTCGCTCATATCTTGGTATCTTCATAGCTAATGTCATCATAGCTGATTGCACAATCAACTTCAGGCAATACTATAAGATCCTATCAACAGGGTATCACTCAAAAAATTTTGTACCGGGATGCTCGGAGTAGAGTTTAAAAATTTCAACCATCATGTATACCTCGTAAAGCCTGATTTTGTGATCCATCTCTATGTCATTTGTCTGCAAAAGCAGCAAATTTGTGACACAACAAGGGGGCTCTTTAGCTAAATTTTTCAAAATACATGTGGAAATTATCCACCAAATCGATGTAAAAAAACTTACGAAAATGCACTTCAAAACGTTCAAACACCATTTGTCTGTGAGAACTACCCCATTGAAATCATAGCTTAGTAAGCATGAGAAAAAGAATTAACAAAAAATCCTGAAAATAAGGAGTCTGATCCTTATACATTGGTAACTATTGCAGTCGCATGGGAGGGGTAGTCCATCTAGATAGACCTCACAAGCAAGTGTTCACTTGTGAGGTCTATCTGAATGGACTAGGGAGGGAAGGAACATTGTGGATAAAGATTCTTGCTCAAGGACTCAAATATGCATTGGTCGAACTGTGGTTCGAATCCACAAACTCTCAATTGTACGTCCAATGCTCTAACCACTGCACCACAGTGAACCATAGGGAGGCATTAATAGGCAAGTGCGGGCATACGTCATACGAAGCACAGTGGTCTAAAAATAACTCACGGTGAACTTTGTGCGCGGTGAAAACAATCAATACTTCAGCCAGGCATTCCTTTATTTTCTTTTTTCTTTTTTTTTAGCAAGAAGGAAATCTATGAAATGATGAGCTGTTTGTCATCTTGTTGTGGATTGAATTCCACAAATCTCACATAATTTTGGAATCAAAAAATTTGAAAATTTGCTGGAATTAATTGAAATTTCTGAGAGCCGTCATTTTTTCCATTGAGTTGAATGGGGAGTTGGCAATTGTTTTCACTGCGCTCTATCAGACAAATGTCCCGGATGTACACAAGACGCCCGGATGTCCGCCCTTGCCTATACACAATCACTGCATATATTCAACTGTCACAGGGACTGAAGCATCTCATTTGAGATGGCTAACAGAACAAAAAATTGGATTTCATCAATTTTGATAATATCTACTATGAAAAATAATAGTACAAAACATATTTTGTCTATAAAAGCCTTTGTTCACTCCCGGGTGTTCACTTACTCATTTGTTATAGAATAAAAGTGATGCAGCATAGTATGTATTGAGCCATTCCATGTCATATTAGATGAAAACAACCCAAAGACAAAGGTGTTAGAGGACACATTACGTAGCGTCTTGAGGAGCTGGCGATGTAGTGTTATGTCTCGTAATGTTGGCTCTTGAGGTACATTCCGTCTCATCTGATACCAACCTACCACATTCTGCAGAAAATGAAAATTCTAATTAATGTTAAGGTAAGTGTAATCCTACTTCTACTGCATGAGTCAGTAAAAATGATACACTTATTAAAGTGCTTGCAGGGTTTTTTTCCTGGGGGGGACTTCGGAAGTCCCCCCCC
>JXSR01S010637.1:46770-64375 GCA_000969725.1 Ophiothrix spiculata
ATAATAGTGCCAATGGATTCCTTGGCATCACAAACATGGGTATTGGCACCATTTTCAGGACTCTAGGTTGCTCAGAAGAGGAGATATGTGCAAAACATGATATAAAATGGCGGCCATTTTGAATTTTCAAGATGGCAGCTAATCCTAACCACTGGCAACTTAAATAATGGTGCCATTGGATTTCTTGGCAGCACAAACATGGGTATTGCCACCATTTTCAGAACTCTAGGTTGCTCAGAAGAGGAGATATTGTGTAAAATATATAACAAAATGGCGGCCATTTTGAAATTAAAAATGGAGGATGAAGAAGTGCTTCAAAAAAATGGCACCTAAAATTGTTGAATTCAGCATCCCAAAATTAACAAAGTTAGCCAATAAAATCAACTTCAGCACACCAGTCCAGCGGGAAGTATTTTTATGACATACCAAACCCTACTAATACGTTTTGCATGATATGATTTTTAAAGATCATTTCCTTAAAAATCACTTGATGAAAAACAATAAAAAACAAAAGAAATGACTTGCTTGTATTCCTTTTGTTTCTTACTGTCTTGCTTGTATTCCTTTTGTTTCTTACTGTTTTAATACGGTTAGGCTATTTGAATTAAAGGCCTAAACAAACTTTATCATAACTTTGGAACCCAATGTCCGATTTACATGGGGTAAAAAGTACTGTAAAGGGTATAAAATTCACTTTCTGTCCATAATTATAACTATTAAAAGTGATGTTTTTAACCTGAATTACCTATGTAGCCTACCTCCTTTTAAAACATTAATTGAACATTGATTAAGGGCGCACACCATGAAATTACATACACTGCAGTTAAACATTTTTATATTTGGACAAAATATTCATCAAATGTCGCCACCTAGAGAATAGATTAATCCAGTAGGTAAAACAAAATGGATTTAGCCACATCAAGACAAGAAGAACTGCGATGATAATACCAGGATTGAAAAAAAAAGTACTAAACAAAGCCGAGGCCACGGGTAGGGGCCTAAACAACCAAAATAAACAAGCGTTACAAGACAAATACCCGGCCGGACAAATTATCCTTTTGTTTTGTAGGCCTATCATTTTTGCGTCTAAATATGTCATTAGTTTTCTACTCAAAGTTCCGCCCACGCATAGCGTTTTCGTAGGCATGCATGTCTCCATGTCTCACATCATACACCGTTTTTTGAATCGTTATAGATGTAGCCCTATAATATTATTATACACAATTACACAATGTATTATATTTAATTACATTGTTATATTTTTATATGTATGGTAAAATGAAACAAACAAATGAAATAAAAATGAAAAAAAACACCTATAGGCTATTATTAGCACAGCTATGATTACAACCTGATTTCATCGCAATTGTCTGAAAGGCAGGGAAAAAAACTGATGAAGAGATAACCTTTTTTACATGTTGAAATCTATAGGCCTATATAGATTTCAACATGTAAAAAAGGTTATCTCTTCAGCTTATGATGTTTGCAAACAGTAGGCCCTATACGTTTGACTTTTTTTTTATCCCAATCAACTAAGGTTTCTGTCGACCGTGGCAGACCTTATGTCGACATAAATGTCGACATTAAGCATACCTCGACATGTCGACATGAAATCTCATTTTGTCGACAAAACTCGGAATGTACAATTTCATAAAAACTTACGTTTAATTGTCAAGTTACGACTGTTTATTAGCAGTTGAGATTTAGAAAAAGGTGTTACATAAATAATTTAATACTTATTAGTTGTTCGTCATTTACAACCGCTTTTAAAGTTATTACGATGGGAACTTCACAACAACAAAAGTTACAAAATATCAATCATCCATATTGTCGTACGCAGAAAGAACTAGCAAATTACTATATTACAGATACGTCTAAAACGGGTTATCCAAACAATTTCGTTTTTCCCGCAAAAACCAGCTCTTTGATATCAACTTCATGTCGACACATATGTCGACGTCGACAACAAATTATTGCAACATGTCGACATGAAAAAACAGTCTCGACAGAAACCTTACAACCATCAACCATATCCAACTTTTTAAAATATTTGGCTTCGATTGTATATATATTTTTTATCTCTATATAACTGAAAGTTCAGCAACCTTATTTCATGTATAAATAACAGATCGTAAAAATTTAGTGGTGTGCGTGTTTCCTGATTGATTGGACTTCCTGGTTGTGAACTGAAAAAAATCTGTTTCTCTCGTCACAGTCGGCAAGTTGTTTTTGTCAGTCCACGGAAATGAAATCCCTCAACAAAATTAGTCCAATAAAACAAGCAGCAAAGAATTAACGGCTAGCTGATATTGATGCAACGATGAATCTTGTCAAGTGGAGAATTGTCAACCCATTTTAGACGGTTAGAAGTAAGTAAACGGTTGTTTATTCTGAACGAAATTTGTGATCGATTGAATTACTGTGTTGAATTGACCATGCTGTGATGCTATGAGCCTATGTTGATTCAATGATTGACTTGTTTTTTGCAAAATAGATCTAGGCCTATGTGATTGTGAAAGCGTTTGCGTTTGGAGCCGTCTCTTTGCAATTAAATGCTGCCTAGTGGAATAAAATGCCCAAATCCCCCGGCCCAAATCATATTCATGAAATCATAAATGAGTAATTGGTCACACGAAATGATGAATAATGGTGGGGGGGGGGGGGCTTTGTCACTGATGACCACGACCACGTTCGCACATTTCATCACCTTCACGCGCGGAGCAAAAGGCCTCTGCCAACCTTTCTTTAATTTTGACATAAATTGATGTTAAAAATGGTGCTTTTATTTTCTAAACAGATTTCTCAAGACAATGAAATTATTTTTATGGGTAACTGATGTTACTATTAGGGTAATACGGGGCACTTTTCGGGGTGTATTTTGATGATGAAAGTGTAAATTTACGACTCGTACTTGCAGTTTTAAGGAGCGCGGTCAGTCGTGCACCTTGGACAATGTTAAGGAGCGCAATCGCGCCAGCGCTCCTTAAAAAGCAAGAACTGCAGCTTGCCTTTGGCTTGTGTTTCTCGAGCAAGTCACTTCTACTGAAAATGACTGTTTTTTTGGCTTGAAGATGCAATTCATGACAGAAACCTCATCTATTTTCTAGCTACCATACATAAAAAGAAGAGTACAACTACAGAGTTTTCCTAGACTATAGATGTCAAACTCATAGAAATCCACATACAAACATGATACACATGAGTCAAGTTAGTCCTGAAAATGCCTCCAAAAATCTCATGATATACGGTACATAAACAAATGACCGATCTTGGAATCGTTAATAATGAAACGTAATTTAATATTTTTAAATTATAAGGGTGATTTGACAGTAAGTTGGTAATTTCTGTTAAGCTTGAACCGTTTCCTTTCCGATATGATATGCCGATGTTTTGTATCTGTCACTTGCCGATACGATATCCCATACCAATGTTTTAGTGCATTACTGCATTGATGACCAATTTCTCAAAGTGTCCCGTTTTTTGATTTCCAAAGCTTGGCAGGCCTGTGTATGCTGAAAAATTTACTTGATTCTGACCATTTATTTTCAAGTTACAAGCTTTTCAGCATTTTAAACAAATCTCCATAGGCTTCTGGATTATAATTTCTGGCAGGGCTCCTTAGAAAATGACACATTTTCTCGCTTTTTTCAAAAATGCAAGCAAATTTAAAAGAATTGTTTGGGGATTTTAACACACCAACCAAGGATTCTTATTAGCTCAAAAAATTCAAATTTTGATAAAGGTGGCCTGAAAAGTGGATCATGGATTGCCCCTTTAAAGAATCCTTGGCTAGTGTGTTACAAATCCCAATCTATTCTTGCAATGTGTTTGAATTTTAGAAAAATGTTCAATTCCTAGTTCCATTTTCTAAATAAAATACAACACAGACTAGTCTAAATGGAGATTTTTCATATTTTTAAATTTAGACTGAAAAGCTCATTTGAAAAGAATGGTCTGAATGAATTTTTCAGCATGCATTTAATGCATCCCGGGTACCCGGCGATGGCCTAAACTTGCACTACCTGATAGCCAGGGAGTTGATCATCCACCCCCAACCTGGTCCGACTTTTCCGAGATTTCCGAGAGGGCAACACAACAATTTTTTTTGCCTAATCCACCCAGGGCCGAGTTTTAAATTTAGAATCTTCAATTGCTAAACTTTGCGTATCTTTCAACTAGGCCTATACTCTGTAAATCTTGAAGTATGCAACAAGCAGCCGATAATTAAACGCACATTAAACCAATATGATCATAAGGGGAAGTGAATTACTTCTCGAATTATAACAACGTACCAGATCTTGCTAAATATTCAAATGAACTTATAGTCAATGTTTATCCATGTGTTAGCAACAAAATTAGTCCAAAAGAATACCAAAATCATGAATAATTTATTTTTTTAAATATTAACACGCAGTGATTTGGTCTTAAGCAATCCTAATCAATCATTAATAGTCTCTTTCACAATGCAAAACCACTAGTTCACAATGTTGTAGAATACAAGGTATATGTTATGGATCTTGTAACAGAGTCTGATTGCTTGTTGCATACTTCAACGTTTATAGAGTATAGTCATTTTTCTCTTCATTTCAGAGAGCAAGAAACATACATCATCATGCCTCCAGGTGCTTTTGTATATGACATATGGGAGCAGGATGAGGACTTTGCCAAGGAGATTGAGGTTAGCTGTCTCCTGCCTACTGGAATACTGGTTCTTTTACGATGCAGTCGAGAGGAAACAATAACAAACATCAAAAGGGTGAGAATTGATATTTGAATGTTTACAACCCTTGTAGGCAGATCTATAGATATACTTTGCAAAGATAAAATATTTTTATACAAGGCAAAAGGATGAAAAAAACCTACTTGTTATAAATACGTACCAATGCACCATTTATTTAGAATTAGTTTGTCAGCATAGCGATATTGTATTTTATTTGCTAAACAGCACTAAAAACCACGCAGGGTTGGCAGATCTCATGGGGGCTAACCTAAAGTAAGTCCATCTTACACAATAGAATGTTTTAAATTTTAAATTAATCTGTTAGGAAAATTTGAACATGCATAAATCTACATTCTTTTGTTTTTCTACATATATAGCTATACAAATATCTATATCAAAGTTATATGAGGGGTGTTCTGGCAAAATTAGAGGAAAGTCACAAATTTCAAAATTGAGTTTATGACATAATTCTCTATGATCTCAGATTTTGAATGATGTAAATGATATGTCACACTTTCTTCATTTAGAGATCGAAATCCAAAACAGTCCACTGAATATATATTGCAATAAAAATTAGCTGCAAATCGATTTTAAAGCTACTGATTACTATGTGTATAATAGCAACATGCAGTCAATTAACTGTGAATAAACATTTTGTATAGGTAAACACTTATGCATGAATGCGTTTCATGTCAAAAAACGAAATTTGACTTTTTCACCTTATTTTTACTTTAGAATTAGATGCCATTTATTCAAAATGTAGATTTGCGACTTTCCTCTCATTTTGCCAGAGCAGCCCACATATCATTACCAAATTGATTTCGCTGGCAACCAGTCCACACTATTCATGTGCCCCATGGCATCAATTTAAATCCCCCACCCAAAAAGCATTCATGCATCAAAGAAGTGTCAAGTAATCGATGTGAGTTGTGTGTACAATGTGGACCAGTAGCACCAGTAACCCAGACATAGGGGCTCTCCACACGGAAACATCAAATCCAGAGATGCCACTTCTCAGTATTTATACTGAAATTCAGTGTTTTTATAAATTTGACAAAGGTATTTTTTTTTCAAAAAATAGTAAAAAAAACAAACTTGAATTTAAATTGGAGAAGTATGTGTGATTAAGCCAACTGATGGTCATTATATCAGTGTTAAAGGACAAGAGTGTTTGGGGCACTCAATCGAGAACCTTGTGACGGGTGAAACTAGACACTTGCATCGTTCACATCTTTCAGTATTTTATTTAAAAATACAGTGGCATCTCTGCAAATATAGATGCATCTAGATGAATGTAGATTTCCAAAGTGCACATTGTGTTCACACGGTCGCACGTCAATCCGACTTTACTCCAGTTGCGCGTATTTACATGCTGGGTGTGCGTCTGCGTGGAAATAACGTAACTACTCGTATGTGCATGCGCAGTCACTAACGCTCGTGTGATCATTTACTGAAGTCCAGTTTAATTTACTTGCATCTAGATGTGCGAAGTACAGATTGATTCGTCCGTGTGGAGAGCCCCATAATCACTTTGATTCAGTTCAATTCTTGTGCGGTTCCCTATTCTTTGGTCATAACCGACAGGCCCAAATAGACAGCAAATTTTAGCCTAATATAATAGCTTGGTTATTTGTTTTATTTGTACAGGTTCCAATTCATTTGATGGTTTATTATGAGCCTCTATTTCCTTGTCATATTCCAGATAATTTACTTCCTTGCAGTTTCGCACTTACATTACCATGTGAGCTGCTATGTCTATAACCCAAGTTACAGTGCAACCTGGGAAATATCCGACAGAATATGACCAAAAAGTAATGAGAAACAGAGGTATATGTGACCTTCCAGCCCATATGAGCAGTAAATGCGCTACAGGTGAAAATACATGTCAAGGTCGTAATTTGACGAAATTGATTTTTGGACAGATTTACAATCTTAGTGCTTAAGTACTACAAAATACCAGCAAAGTTTCACTTCAAAAAAATGATAGGAAATGTGAAATAAATCTGCATATTCTTAAGACGATCAACAAAAAATATACGGCTTACTGATCTTTGAACGCGTTTATCTCAGTTATACGTTTTACTCCCTGACAACATTTGACGGACCATAACTTGACTTCTGGAAATCGTACGAAGTTCAATATAAGGTGTTATTTTAATCCTTAAAGCATGGTCTTTGCAAATATTTAAAAAAGTGAAACTAACAAGAGCTGGCATTTACTGCTGTTTTGAGCTGGACGGTCACATATTGAGGAACGGAAGTCAACACATTCACTTTATTCTAACAGGTCACAATATAAGTGGCCTACTTCTAGAAAAAAATCAACTGACAGCAACAATAACAGATAAATGCTGGATTTTGTATGAGCATAGAAATAAAGCAGATAATTTTTTTTATAAGCATAGAAATGCTGGAAATGGAAAATCCTAGTGGTGGAGAAGTTTTCATCGCTAATTTTATAAACATTTCTGAAAATTGATATTACTTCAGATTGTTTCATCTAAAAAAAGAAATCCAAGATACTTTGAACAGTGTGTTAAAGGAGCATGAATTGAAAATCTTGCCACCTTCTTTTTTCAGGTTTTTGAGATTTTTGTACGAAAATATTGCTCATATTTTCCTCACAATATATTTAATTTTACAGCTTTTAGAGATGTACAAAGATGTCTACTTGTGGTTATTGTAAAAATGAAATATAGCCAACTGTGAAATACAAAATTGCCCATAAAATTATTAAAAACGGTTTAACCAATTTGACCAAAGTTTTAAAAATAAAGCCTTTTGGTGATTGTCCCCGCCGATCAAGTTCGGGATGGGGACTATAAAATGAGCTCCATCAGTGTGTCCGTCAGTGTGTCCGTGATGAAAATGTTAACCCAAATGTTAACCTACATTTTCTCATTTAAGAAAACAAAGAATTCTTTAGGCTGATAGCCAGGTTTAAATTAACCCATGAAAACTTCTACTGCATTCAAAGCTTATAAATTTCTATTGGTCTAGTCCAAGATCTTTCTTTTAATATTCATTTTTAAATGCAAGAGCAAGACTGGAGTACCTGTAGAAGAACCTGCAGAAGGGAATATACACTGAAAACTACTATGCGCAATGTAACACCGGTACAGGGAATCAAACCCATGACTCTTTGGTGCACTAACCTGCTTCCCCATATTATACATTTGCAGGAGCTTTGGAACCAAGCTAAGTCCTATCCTCTCTTCAACCAGCTACTCAATATCAACTTCTACATCTTCCAATGCATCAACCAAAGTGCCGAGCAAGAGGAGTTGCTGGACGAGAACCGACGACTCTGCGATGTCAGACCATTCTCACCGGATCTTAGATTAATAAGGAAGGCCGGTGATGTGGAGGATAAGGTTCTCAACACCAAGATTAGTCTCCTAATTAACAAAAGTAAGTCAGTTCGGCGGAACTCACAATTCGGATACGTATCTGATTTTGGATACCCACGTATCAAAATTCTGATACCCGTATCAGAATTAGGATATCGAGGGGTATCCGAATTCCGATACGCCTGTCGTTGCGCAGGTAACAAATCGATAGCGCAAGCTGCCAAATACATGTAGAAAATCTTTCTTGCATCTACGATAAATGTATCTGTGAAAATGTCATTTCCATCTATGCAATTCCAGCGGAACAACTTCGAAACATGTCCTGATCACAGAAAGCAAAATAATTTGGCCAAAACTGTGTTTGAATTAGATGTCAGATGATGATAATCCTATTTACTTTTGTACATACCGCTATGGTGCACGGCAAAACTGAATATTCATTTCAGCTAATATCCAGTTTCAGCTGTTTTTTAATCCAAATTCAGATACGGGCATCAGAATTTCGATACGGGGTATCTAAATTCAGATACGTATCCGAATTGTGAATTCCGCTGAACTGAAGTTGCTAGGTAATGAGCAACCCTGTAAATTGCGACCAAATCGGTCGCATTTGCGACCAAATTCTGGGCTGATGCGACCATGCCTCTTCTTGCAATCGCCATCGCCAGTGAAAGCTTAAAAACTTCCTATAAGATTACAAAACCGTTCAATTCTGATCAGCCTTGCACACTCTAAAAATACTCTTTAATGTAATTATGTTTAGAACAAACAAAAATATCATTTTTAGTCAGAATTATAAGTGAAATCAACCTAAGAATTCGAAAAATCGCCGACTGAATGGCCTGTTAGAATGACAAAATCGCTGATGCTGTCGAATTCTGCAGTCATGCACTGTCAACTATATAGCAAAAACGTGGCGCTAAATCTTGGATGCATTATGCATTTTTGCTATAAATGAAATAGCTTTTAAGAAACAAACACATTTCTACTTAAAAGGGGTGAATATTTTTCTTAAACATGGCTAATTTCTGGCTGAAATCAGGAAGCAATTATTACGAAAATGTTGTTTACATGATTGGAAGATTCCTTCTGTATGAGGAGCACCATATTTGAAAATGGCATTTTTTTTAAGTTACAAGTATTTATTTATTAATTTTTTCACATTTGTTATTTAATTAATTTATTAATGTTTTTAATTTATTTATTTATTAAATTTATTTATTTATTTATTAAGTTATTTATTCATCAAGTTATTTATTCAGTTATTTATTAAGTTACAATTTTATTTATTTATTTTAAATAAGTTGGTTAATTAGTTTAGGTTTTTTATTGGTGACCCCTGGTTTTGAGGTCCTTTTCAAATGAAGCCTGGATAAAGAGGGTGTGTGCCAAAGTAAAATCGATACAATATAACGGGCGCAGCTGAAATGAGTGTCATTTTATTTGTTTTCATAAAAAGGGTGCACAAGTAAAAAGGGTTCAATCATGTCACTCCAGACTCATTCCGCAAGGTATGCGCCAATGTAAAAAATACAATTTAAAAAAAATAGTAGTAAAATTGCTGGCGAACAAAATAGTCCCATTTAGGAGCCAGTGGCTACCGTTTAATTTTTTCAGCTTACAGGGTTGGTAATGAGTCAAATTATCTATAGGAATTCAAGTTTGTGTGAATATAGGGTTCATTGATTTGTTTAGGAGCGCATGTGGCTGAGTGGATAGAGCACCCGTCTTGAGGCTTCATGCTGTTAGCCAGGATTTTGAAATAGGGTGTCCAAAATGGTCTTGAAATGGCTGATTTTGTAAAAACAGCAGTGTCAAGTACCTATTCATCCCAATATAAAAATATAAATTCTAGGGTGTCCAATTTGAAAACAGAGTGTCCAAAATGACACCCGGACACAGCTCTGGCTAACACGCCCATCTCGTAATTCATAGGTTGTGAGTTCGAGCCATGCTGTTGTGTCCTTGGGCAAGGCACTTTATCCTCATTGCACGGGGGTTGGATGTTTATATAGTTGTGTCAATGTGGCATGCTATTGGTGCTGATTAAGCTGAGCACTGTCTTCAAAATCGCATTGTGTTTGTTTAAGGTGTTGGAGCACAATTAGGGCACAACTTTGTGCGGCCTGCCGCAACCTGGCCACAGCCTTGATTTTCCAAGATGGCGACCGTAGGTTTGATTATGCAACTCTAAATAATTTCAAAATATGTAATGAATATTTATACAATAATATCGAGGTGATCAATCAACCTACCATTTTGGAAAAATTAGACTGTGGTCAGGTTGCGTCCGGCTGCACAAAGTTGTGGCCTAATCGTGCTCACAACGCCTTTAGAAGTGTGTTTGATAATGATGTAGAAAAATTCTAGCAATTTGACCTGCGGGTCACAATACCATTTCTATTATATGCATGATCACTTGATTTTTCCCAAGAGTCAAGCCAGCGTCAGGGCTCGTGAAGCAAGCCCTGGACAAAATCGAGTACAAAAATAGTACAACATTCCTAAGGTGCACATTTGGAACACAATTATAGTACAGTTTTAGTACAAATAAAGTACAAATTTGTGTACTATAAATGTACTCAAATTTTACTTAAATGATGTTCCAAATGTGCACCTTAGGAATGTTGTACTATTTTTGTACTCGATTTTGTCCAGGGAGCCCAGTCAGCTAAGCCAATTGCACACATACCCACAACTTCTTTTACCTTTGAAATGATGTTTGTTTACATTGATCACATGGTCATTTCTCTGGTATTGCACTTCCAACTAATCAGAATACATAGTCTGTTGCCATGCAGCCATGAATTAATGGTGTTCATGCATAGTCATGTGACAGCTCTCTGCTAATCAAACCGTGTGATGGTAAATAATCAAGTATGTGTGAATCTCTTCCGTGAATCTCTGTTAAAATTTGATTATTGATTTACAGATGGTAATGGGTTAATATATAAATTCAATATGCTTTCAAAACAGGTAACTTGTAACATTTGCACAAATTAGTTAAACATGTGTCTACAAATTGTAACAGTACACATCAATTCATCATTGCAGACGTGCAAAATGTTAGTATTTATTAGTTTAACTTTGAACTTTCAGCCGTACAAAGTTTTAACTATTCAGCCCTGGTGCAAAATTATAAAAGCATTTAAAGTTTTGTGCCCTCCCATTGGATAATTTTTTTCATCAACAAAGTAACTGACAGTGTTATGACATAAATGACAAAGCACCACATATAAGTGAGACTGGTCGGAAGTTCAGCACATGCCCTGTAATCAACTGCTTCCAAGCTTACATGTTATGGTGTTATTTTTTGAATTTTCTTATTTTGAGAAATTATTTTTCCAATGATATAATCACACCATGGTTGTGGGGTCACCAAACCCAAATTAATGGTGACATTTTTGGTGTAGCACAACAAATAGCATCCAAATTTTCTGTACTTTTAAATGTGACCTTCCATCACAAATGTCCAGTTAAGTTAGCATTTTTCATTTTTGACTACAGTAAAAAAATACACACATAAGGCCACATAAAAAAAAAAGTTGTTTCTCATCCTCTCCCTCCTCACTTTATGGTGCCGCACCATTTTTTTTTTCTTTCCAAAAATGCTAAACAAATGTTAAAAATTGAGCTAAATCGTTCAAATATCAAGGCCCGCTTTCCTTTTTAAAGGACTCTTTAAATTTTTTGGATGTTTTTAACGTCGAAACTGTCATTAAACCAACATCTATCCATATCACATAGAGTTAAAAGACAGCAACTGAATGTGCAGTCAACATCTACCAAGGGTAAACCTTGATCGCCCAGGCTCTCCCCAACCTTAAAAAAAAAAGACTTCCCTCCCTCCTCACATTTTGAGAAACCTTCAGACGAGAAATAACTTATCTTATTATGTGGCCTAAATTGTGTTGTGACAAAATTGTGACTTTTGAAGATTTGAAATGTCCTTGCCTTTCCTTACCTCCGAGTCCTAGCAAAATATCAGCTTTCATAATATCCAAAAATATATGAAAACTAGCATTTTCATTATGCAGTCGCATTGGAAACGTTCATAATATGGAAACTTGAATGCACATTTTCCCAGTTTTAGGTTTTCTGACATGTCATATTTTGAAGAATTGTATCTTGTGGGCTGATCTGGCAAAATGAGAGGAAAGTCACAAATCTACATTTTGAATAAATTGCATCTACAAATGTACCATAAAATATAGGGTGAAAAAGTCACATTTCATTTTTTGACATAAAATACATTCATGCATAACTGTTTACCTGTACCTAAAGTTTTGAAGGTCAAATTTGCCGAGAATGTAAGTATTCACGATTAATTGATTGCATGCAGCTATTATACACTGTGGTAATCAGTATCTTTGGAATCGATTTACAGCTAATTTTATTGCAATATTTTCAGTGGACTGCTTTGGATTGCGATCTCTAAATGAAGAATGAGAAGAAAAATGTGAAATATTACACATCATTCAAAAGCTGAGTTTATAGAGAATAAAAATATGTCATGAACTCAATTTTGAAATTTGCAACTTTCCTCTCATTTTGCCAGAGCACCCATATGGATTTGAAACAATGTCATTTCATGGCTTAAGATGTTCTCTTTTTGAGTCTGCAATAAAACAACTTTGACCATGGACAGACTTTACTCAGAGGATGATTTAAGACCTTCCCACAATACATAGAAACAGCTCACCGGGCATGAATGAACTAATGGAATGTTCAGCGGTGCAAATTACTACTGCTGTGTATGTGGGAAAGATGTTAAATGTCACAATTAATCAAACTGTATTATTGGCAGCTGATTATTGGTGTGAAAACTTTTAAGGCGACCAAAAATTATTTGTTCACATATATTCAAAGACCTTAAAGTGTGACCTTTCTTAAGGTAATTTTACTTCTGTGGTCGCTTTAATTATAAATGTACTCTGCCAGATTTAAAAATGATTGTAACTGTTGGTTGTTTTGAGCTACTGATTTCAGATTTTGAATGGAATCATGGGAAGTATTTAAAACACCCTCTGAACTTTACTGGTTTTACTGTGATGGTCACAAATTGAAATGACACATATAAATTTAATATAAAATAACTGTGGGTTGTTTTGAGCTACTGATTTCAGATTTTGAATTGAATTAAAGCACCCTCTGAACTTTACTGGTTTTTGTGTGATGGTCACAAATTGAAATGACACATATAAATTTAATATAAAATAATTCTAGTTTTTTGTAGTTAAAAGTGATAGAATAATGAACGTCATTGCTTTTGACAGGACAATTCAGTGCTAGCGCATGAGTGAAATTCATTGATGCAAGACATAATTTATTGGACCAACTGTATGAATGCAACAGTGGCTAGACATAAGGCCAAAAAAAATCAATTGTTGTGTTGCCCTCAAATGGGATTTCTGAAAAATTGAGTCGGTCGGTCGGAAAATACTTTTTTTTTTAATTATTTTTTTAAAAAGCACCTAAAGTACCAAATTTGGGTGCATTTTCCACTATTTTCAAAATATTTTCTCAAAAAACACCCAATCTGAGCAAAATTGGGTGCTTTCCCGACCGTAATATTTTGTTTATAACTTTTTGAATAAGGTCGGTCGCTGAGGGCAACATAACAATTTATTATTTTTGGCCTAACAGACATCATGGAGTATTATTAAAGTGGACAAACCAATTATAAAGCAATATGTTTAATGATGCACTGTCCAAATTAGCCTCTCACTCTTTATTGCCAATCAGAAGTACAGAAAAATGTTTGGGAAACAGGAAATGTCTAAAGCACTTTCTAACATGAAGTTTGCTGTTCATATATGAGGAAGTACTTAAATATTGAAAACATTTCCTTATTTTGATATTTTCAGTTGGAAATAAAATTAGCATTTAAGACACACACAAAAAACTCTGTCTCAGCTTCCTTAGGCCCAAAACCCTAAGCGCTACGCATTTTTCTTTTAGTCAAAAAGGCTATGCGCTACGCAGATTTTATTATTATTTTATTAGGTGTTCAGGTCACTTTTTTTTGGCCTTTTTTTTCTAACTTTGCGGCCGAATTTTTTCCCTTTTTTTTATCTCTCGATGTAAGAAAAAAATAAAAAAGCAAACATTCTCAGGACTGAAAATGCGAGCGGGAAGCTGAGACAGAGTTCTTTTTTTCTTTGGCCTAATAAGTAACATGGTATTAACAACTACTTTGATGACTATAGTTTGCATCATCCCAGAAGGGTCACTTTATACAAACTATATACTTGTATTCATTAAAAAGAAAATGTTATAGTGAAAAAATATTGAACTCACGACTTAGTAGAATAGTGTTGTTACTTGTACACTCCTGGTCAAAAGTGTTTGCGCACAAACCCTTAAACCAGCCATATCTCGAGAACCGTTCATCATTTACGTAATATTTTTTCTGATTCATACCTTACATAGATCTAAAGAACTCAACAGGAATTGCATTTAGCGCATTTGACAATATGGCCTGCTAATACTTTTTTCCGCACATTCAAAAACGAAGTTTAAATAGTTCTGCACATTTATTGGAAAACTTATGACCTGAAAATGTTCTTTACGGTTACACAGTGATGAGCACTGAACTAATAAACTACATAGGTACATAGCAAAAAGTGTGTGTGGTGTATTTGTATATGGTCCAGGAAATCAGCCATTTTACTGTTATGGAAGATCGAATATCAGAGCAAACATCTAGATTAGTATATTGGATACATTAGGCACCTATAAAAACATGAATTTTTTCAGAGTCTTGGTCGTTTGATATAATAATTATGTTTTTGTCCGCATTTACGCGTGCGCAAACACTTTTGAACGGGAGTGTATCTTGTAGCCAGTATCCACCAGCCCTTAGAGCCAAATAATGTTAAGGGCTAGAATTATTATTGCATATACATATTAAATACCTGCCCACTAGTAAATATTAAATCTCATTTATTAAGATTTTTTAGGCTTATGACTGCAGAAAATCTGACCAATAATATTTCTGTATTTGTAAAGTTACATAACTTCTTGGTACTTTTGTGTGTAAAATCTACTCTTTAGTGAAATAATCTACTTTTGGATGCAAAGTCTACTTTTACACATTTTGGAAAGTATGATTTAATTGCATAACTACACTTGATTTTCTAATTGGCAAACTTTTAATAATAGCTCATAATCTTACTGTTAAAAACCTCAAATGAGGCATCCAGAAAACCCTTTTTCTCCTGAGGAAATCAGCATTAAGAAAAATACCGGTAATGCTTAAAGCAATACTTTGAAGTGTTAAAATGAAGATCCCCCTATCGCTCATGACTTTTGATTTTGTTAGCTTTTTTTTTTTGATTTTGGTAGATATCAATACCTCCAAATAATTTGGCTTAAATTTTTACAGATACATTTATCGTAGATGCAAGAAAGATTTTCTACATGTACTTGCCAGCTTGCGCTATCGATTTGTTACCTGCGCAACGACAGGCGCATCAGAATTCAGATACCCCTCCATATCCTAATTCTGATACGGGTATCAGAATTTTGATACGTGGGTGTCCAAATTCAGATACGCATTGATCCGAATTGTGAGTTCCGCCGTACTGATCTAGCCCATTTGGTCATGGAATCAATTCAAATTTAATTTTCTCAAATTAATGTTTGGTTCTCAATATATTGAAATCATAAGAATAGTTACCAATATTTTTATGTACTGTTGAGAACATCTACAAGATCTGATTGGGAGAAATAAGAAGTGATTTAAAAAAAAAATGCCTGCTACATTTTTGAAATTCAAATCATCAAATCAAATGTAAAACATGTTTCACCATAACATTTTGACAAGAAACTGAGACATAGGCCAGGGTCAGACGAACGACAACATTTATTTATTACAATAGGCCTAAATATAATGTCATAATTAATTATGACATGCGGTCACACGTATTACGACCTCGCATTTACTACAATAAATACAATGTCGTCATTAATTATGAGATGGGATTAGCACATCATTTTCAGCATGCAGGCTATAGCAATGCAATGTCGTAATTAATTATGAAGTGGGGTCACACAAGGTTTTCACCACATTACTTTCAAGTTTATTACAATAAATCCATCTCAACGATGGAAATTGTCATCGTTATTTTTTTTTTAATGCGACGACGGCCCGATTGTAATAAAAACGGGTCAGACGTATTACGAGAGCAAAATTTATTGTAGTAAATACGACCTCGTCGTTCGTCTGACCCTTGCCATAGCCTGCCGTCTTTGTCTTTGTACAATTCTGTGATCAGGTTTTAAAGCAATTATACAATTTTGTGGTCTTATAACCATCTATCCCTAACCTCCTTTTGTTAAACCTATCTCCTCAGAAATGTGTGTTCCAAATTTTGGTGATTTCCATCGGGATCGAACCAGGGACCTCTCGCACCCGAATCTCTTATCTCTGATTATCCTAAGCCATTTTGCAGATGCTGCCTTAGCAGAGATTTTATCGATGGTGCGTTTGGACTGAGGTGATCGAGCTTACCAATTTTCTTTTGTAGCCTTTGGGATCGTAAGGGTTAAGTGAGAGGTCACCCACAACTTATGTTGGTTCCTAAAATATGTCATTTTGAAATTGATCAATTGATGTAAAAATATTTGTGTGTTTCAGGTCTCCATGATTTTGATGTGATGAAGAACACAGAAGTAGATGACTTTCGACTGAACATGCGATTGAAATCATCAAAGCTTCAGAAACGGCGCCACCAGGAGGATTGGAATGCAAAAGCATTGTATCTGTTTCCACCTGACCTGGAATCCAAAGTTGACCTGCCAGAACCACTACGTCATGAGAAAAGGCCTATCTTAATCAACATGAGATTTACACATGACTTGGTAAGGGTCAAGTTCTTCCTGTAAATATAAAAATGTTTATCAAATTTAATAATGCAATGGCCATCGTTAAACCTCTGTCCCCATATGTGCTATGCAGTGCAACCCTTTAACAAGGTGCATGGGGATTTACATTAAGTATTATTAAAGGTAGGTATTCCGATCTGGTGAAAAATTTAACATGTATACTCTTTTTCCATATTTGAATGAAGGGGTTATCACCTATATAAATTAATGCTACAGGCAAATATGTGTCTCAGAGTGACCCATAGAAACACATAGGGGATTTATATTTGTCAACAAAGTATTCCATTAATTTAACACTTTTTTTTATCTTTCTATATTTGTTTATTATTTTATAAGAAATCATGCAAATCACAGTAAATTAATACAATAACAGAAATGATACCTCTTCAATGAAAGATAGTATAGACATGAAAATGTACAGGGTTATTGGAAAAATATGTGGTATCAAATTCTCCAATTTGATTTTGTGTGTGAAAGTGATCGAAACACACACCTTTAAACTAATTTATTTTGTTAAATTTCATATTGGGATTTAAATATCACTTGTTATCAGGAATTTTTTGTTATCGGGTTACTAGTATTTCATTTGCTTAGAAAGATGAAATATTGAATGTTTAATTGCTTCTTTCTTACATTATTATGCCAG
>JXSR01S010639.1:16144-36175 GCA_000969725.1 Ophiothrix spiculata
AAAGGATCAAATTTGAGGAGAATTTTGGATCAAAATTGATCCCAAAAAGGGTAAGCTCATATTTGATACTTTATGGGATCAATTTGATCCTTTCCTTTTAAGAGTGTGCAATGTCTTTCACTTGTAGACCAAAACAAGGTTTTACTAAAAATGAACTCATAAAGAATGAAGAACTTGTTAAGGTCATGGATCAGCATTCCATGGAGTCTTTGGTACTTAATTCCTAAAGCTGAGTAAAGTAATAGAGGGTGTATTTGTTGTTCCTCAAATCCATGAACATTTAGATGAAGCCTTTGATTGCATCATAGGAAGCAAAAGAACACTCCCAAGTTGTTAACAATTTCCTTGGAAATAATGAAGCTTGCATTTACAAACAATTTGTGGAAGACATGCTACTATGCGATTGAAAGTTGGGCTGCAATATATCCTTAAAAATTCATTTACTTCAATCACATCGATTCATTTCCTGTCAACAGTGGTGCAGTCGGTGATAACAAGGTGAACGTTTCGATCTAAGCCATAGAGAAACGTTTTCAAGACAAATAGAGCGCATCATTATTGTGAGATTTCTGTTGTTCCTAAAAAGAGATGGCCCAGATATTAAGTATAAGAAACAACCAAAGAACCTTCATAATCTGTGTAACTGTATGTACGTAAAATGCATGTAGATCTACCACATTGTGTATTGCTCCTATACGTTGCCATGTAAAATTTTGAATCGCAAAATTCTTAAAAACTAGAGCTAATCAGATTTTTAAATGGTCATATTCGTGTTCAGCAGCCCAAAATTGACAAAGGAAGGTATGTTTCATCTCAGATACTCAAAATTTTTGAAAATTTGTAGACCAGTGTAATTAAAGAATAAATGTTTTGAGTGTTAAATATAAAGGGTACGACCATTGTAACCTCTCTTTGATGACAAAAATTGGTGCATATCTCATGGTTTGAATTTCATTGGTATGTAATGAATCGAAAAAATTGCGACAACTAACATCCAATGTATCGTCATTATTAGCAAACCAATGTTAAAATATTTTCGGAACATGTCAAGATATTGTAAATTACCATTTATCGTTCTTAAAAATGACGTCACACCCGACAGCACACAGGTTTTTAAATGACATGTTCTTCGAAAAGGGCGTTAGCAGTATCATTCTAAAGGCACATGCGCATTACGCAAATCTAAAGTAAAACACGTGTAATACCATTAACCGATGAGTTTTGAACATTTCAAGAGACGGGAGTTGGTTAATTTAATATTTGATCCTCGACAGATATCAGCTCTCAAAGAATTTCTAATTCTAAATGACATTGTAGAAGCGAGCAGCCGCCATCATGAAAGTTATGGCTAAGCCCCTAGTTATTGAAATAAGTGTCAATTATTCAAAATAATTAAAGAAAAGAAACATGGAAGGAAATTTATAAAGATATCATTATAACTTCCATAACAATTTTTTCATACCAACGTTTTGAAAACGCCATTTAAATTTTGCGCCAAAATCACAGTCGACGATGTTGCAATACTTAAGACTAGTGTGTGTAGATTTCATCAGATTAATATCATCATTAACTGATGTAAATATGGTGTTTAATACACCTGTATCACAAATTATTTACTCACGTCGTATTTAATGTGATGGTGAATTGCAAAATTCATTTACTTACTTACAATTATATCTAAAAGTTTATTTGATGTTCTCATCTTCATTATGTTATAGAGTTTAACTCAGGTTATTGCCATTGCTACTTTTACGATTTAGTCGGGTTGCTTCAATTGTTGTTCGTTATATAGTAGATGATAACATGTTGTTTATAGTATCTTTTAGTTAGATTTAATCAGATGAAAATAATATATGTTTTGAACATTTGTACCACATATTGCACAGACAGGTCGTATCCATTATTTTGAGATCAATTTACTCTTAGTTTACGTTATGTCTTCAACTAAGCACATTTAGAAAAAGCAATCTACTTACCATGCATTTGTTAAAATGAATTTTCGCTTAATGCTTATTGATCTTTACATTTCCAACTAAAACGGACCAAGGAAAATATTCAAGAACAACATTTTTTCAAGGCCTTATACTAAGTTTTGTAAATGTCTTTTTAACTATATTATCTATAAAACAGTAATAACTGATAGATGCAGATACATTGTATTACCAACGGATTATTACACAAATACTACTCGTACATGGATTGGGTTAAGTAGTGAAATGAATGCACTACTACATTACCAATACAACCATGTAGTACTAGTATTTGCTTTATTACATCTCACTCTGACTCTGGGGATGAGGTTGTAGGGGAAAGTAGTAAAAAATACTGACCGGAAAGTAATTCGTGACTGGCAAATGAATGATCATGATTTTTCATGAATATTTATGACGTGTAATTAAAGCATTACTTGTAAGTCTAGACTAGATGTCACACTTTTCAGTTTACTATAATTAATTAATTATCTTTTTCTTCATTTCTCTTTTCTTTCCCTTAATTTGTTTGTAAACACACCAAACAAACAAAATTGATAATTTACAATCAAAGCAAATATGTGGACCACCGTGGCATTGCCGCAAAAGGTTAGTTAGTCGTCTGGTTGTAGCATATCTAATGCAGCAGATATGCTACAATCAGCAAATGATTATACGAGCCGTATAAGTGCATTCTTTTGCCGCGGCTGCCCACTATGTATGGAAAGCCATTTAAGCTCCAAGATTGTACGTTTCACCTTACACGTTCAAGCCGTGTCTTGGGCGTTTAAGGTACAGTGTTGGACGCCCTAGAATTAAGTTAGAAATTCCAATGAGTTTTGACGTGTCATGTATTTTAAACGTCCAAGAATTTTGAATTACTCCTGGACCATATACAGTTTTATTTACGGTACTTACAACGAGGCTTTAAGTAGTTCACAGCGTGAGAAAGTGAAGCCCATATAAGTGACGGTAAATGCCGCTTATTCGCTCCTACGTTCAGTTGAATTATAAATCGTTGTCTCGAGTGAGTTATATAATCGTATCATTGCAAATAGCAGGTTGATTTTACAAGTGTTAAATACTGTTAATGTAGTGACTGGAATTTTACCAAGTTCATCAGATGATGGAACTATGCATACAAGCAGCTCGTTGTACATATTTGACAAGAAATGCGATACCATCCATCGCTAAAGCCATGATTTTTGGACGTCTAAGAATAGAGTTGAATTTTCTTAGACGTTCTAAACGTGAAAGACGTTTAAAATCTAAGTCGTTTAAGAATACATCTTGAGCACTTAAGAATACGCCTTAGACGTTTCAGATTAAGCCTTAGACGTCTAAGAATACGTTTTACATGTTTAAAACGTGTCTTAAACGTCCAAAACGTGCTTTGAACGTTTAAGACAACACGTATTAACTTGGACTTTTTTTGCGCAAACCGCTATCCATAGACTATGTGCATAATACAGGTTGTAACAGAAAAAATTATACATTCTTGTTAGCGATATCATAAGGAAAATAAAAATGTTGAGTTTACAAACTTTCCACTATTTGAAAGGCTATCAAATTGGCTACCAGAAGCAGCTTAAGTGATCTCATTTGATAGTCAGGTTCAAAAGTTATGACCAGTTAAGTAAAGACCGGTGAAAACTGCTTGGGCCGAATTCACCATTTTTCAGTGTAAACAGTTTTTCATGATTCGATGAAGATTAACAATGCAGTGAGATAAAATAACAAAAGGCACACTTTATGTTCAAGAACTTCTAATGCTTTTTAATTTTTCATATGATAAGAATAATTCATAAATAATTTGATGATATTTTATGATAAGAGTTATGCTTTAATAGGTTAAAATATTGCTTATACTCCAGAGTAAGCATAAACAGTTGCATCAAAGACTCGATGTCTTTGGTGGACACGGGAAAGCAAAGAGTTTATTGCAATATTCTTTTTGCGTCTTTTTACACAGTTTCATATTCACAGGGAAATTGAAATTAATTTTCCTAGCTCAATTGGTAAACCTTAAAGAAGATAAGTTCAGAAATAATTGTGTTTCCTTTGACCTGTATTTAAAATCTCTGGGTAGTCTTAAAGTGCTTGTGTGCCGACCCTGCCATTTAGATGATATGTTGTCTCAACAACTAAGTTATCTCTTAAAATGTTTTGGCGTCCCGTCCAACATTACGAATACAATAGTCTACGGGCAAGGTGATCATTAAAGAGGTCTATAATGTCTTTGTTGGATGGGAAACTAAAATCAGCCTCGTAATCCTGTTGAACATCGTATGGCTGATTTAGGGCATTATGTGCCATTACTTTGCTACCGGTTAATGAATCGAATGAACTGGCCCAGGTGGTTTGAAGGTAGGGTCAGTACAATTGCCATAACTCTGCTTATAGACCATCAATTTGAATGAAACAAAGTGCATTTTGTAGCTAAAGAAGTTGGCTTTTGATATAAATAAATGGCAATGTGATACAAAGTGTAACTTTATTCTTTCAGCGAAAATGCCAATGTATAAATTTTTCTGTTACAACCTGTAGTTCGAGGTAAATTCACATTATGATAGGACAAGTTCTTTAATTCTTAAAGGGCAAAGTGTTAGGAATCATCCTATTATAGTTTCAAGGTCAATATACAGGGTTTTATTACACCAAATTTAAATATACTACAAATGATATTTGGGGGTAGACCACGCCTCTAGGAAACCAGTCAAATTTCATATAAAATGTTGTCTGGACTAGGCAATCATCTTATCCTGTCGCTAAACAGGTACTTAATATTTTAAAACAAAGTAAGTCATCATTCATGCGTTAATTACCACTGTAGTTTTCACTGTGTCTTGTAGGTGTGTGTGACAGGGGAATATTTTATTCGGTGTGATTATTGTTAGTCAAAACTCTTTTACTGTGCGTTACACTCCTTTACTTTCATACTCACCGCAGAATAATTCATCGGATGAGTCTAAACACTGTTCATAAGCGTTACAAACGAGACTTTTATCAAAACATCCATAACCAGACGAACAAAGAAAACTTCCATCATCACAAACGTCTGTAAAAAGAAAAAATGCAAACATTTAGTACTTTGCTACAATGTTTTTTTTTTAGTGTTTTTTTATTTATAGATCTCATGCATGCAACATAAATGAGTAATATGACATAAAATTATACAAACATATGTATATCAAAATAATAAAAAATAAACAATCATGTATACAGTGGATACCAATCACTTAAACCAATTCTTTAGAATCAAGTTAGTTCATATATATTCTATGGCAGGAAGACCTATTTAAATCAAATTAAGGATGGGACTCCATTTGATAAAATGCAGCCCCTCCTTACATCTATTTTTTGCACAAACATATTCCAGTTTTTCCACATCTGCAATCAGATTTTTAACAGCATTGAATGAAAGGCTGGATTCATTAACTTTACATTTGTAAACATAATATTTCACAATAAGAATAATTTGCTTAATCAGTGTTGATAAAACCATAAATTTTAATAAATGGTGTCAGGTCTATCATTAAATCAAAATAATCCTGTATAGTTTGCCATAGTAGATTAACGTCATCACAATAGGCAAACATGTGAAGAATAGTTTCTTTCTCTTCGTTACAGAAACAACAAACTTCACTATCTGTCAAATTGATCCTGTGAAGCCAAACATTTACAATGGTTTCTTGACTCTTTGGCCCGTATTCCAGAAAGATGTTTAGCTAAACCATTGTTTAACTGAGCATCAACTGTCCAAGAATGATACGCATCATTGCAGCTTTCAAGCAATGAGTCGTGCTGTTGACGAGAAATAAAACCTTGATTTAGCTAAACACCTTTCTGGAATACGGGCCTTTATGTTTAATTTTGTGTCTAGATTATGATGACATACTTAAGTTAGCATTAGCAAAATATTCTTTACAGTTTTATGCTGGGTTGACACCAAGAGTCAATCTTCCAATCAACAAAGAGTGAAAATCAATCCATCGTAGCATAAATTCAAATTTAATTTTTTCGGATTTTCCCTCTTAACAATCAGTCTCAATTGAACTATGTATAAATTTTTTTCAAGTACGAGGGATTCAATCAAAAGATATTGTTAACCCTTGTCTTACCAACGTATTTTTTGTAACGTTTGTTACCATAGTATAGAGTAGGGTCTCCTCTATCCATTGATACCAAAATCATGGAAATCGGCCAAGGCGTTACGTAATTATGACGTCATAAGTACTTCCGAGTCGGAAAAATCACGATTTTGGGCAAAATGGCCACAAAATCGAAATTTTGCTGTAAAAGTTCTAAATATCGGGATTTTGCCGGGGTTTTTACTTATAAAGAAGGGAAAATGGTGTTTCTAATATGTTCTGTAAGTTTTAGGTGAATACCATGCAGACATTTTTATAAATGGCGACTTAAAATTTTCTCAGGTGGCAACCACCTCCCCCTACCTTCCGACTTTGACGAGGTACCCTGACCCCGCTAAAATGACCGCAAAGGATGAACTTACAACTACCCAAAACACCTAGGTCATATTCGTTTGCGTATTTATGTGACAGGGAATCATCCGTTAGGGGGTAACCCCCCCCCCCCCCCTCCCCTTGGTAAGACAAGGGTTAAGATGGACAAATCTGTGATAAGATGAAAATGTCACTCTTCTGAATTATACAATGTACATTGAGAGTTTACTATTTAAAGTTTGAAATTATACATACTTCGATTGATTGATTTTGATATAGTAGATTGAAATTCCATTTTTTTAGTTTGACTTTTAGTGTCGATTCATAGAAGATAAATCCTGGTTTCGTTTGACATGTCCCATATCTGGCAGGCATTGTTTTCATTTCGATATTTGTAATAATTATAAAGGTTTTTTTATGATTTATATATTCTATTCCATTTCAGCGTTTTCTGCCTTTGGACATCGGTTATCCGTATGTAAGGTAATAAAAATTATAAATAAAGTATGTTACACCTGAAAATGTTTGACCTTGGACGTTGTCGGGATTTTCTGTAAACATAGAATGTTTTTAAAAAACAACCTTTCTACGATGGTAATAATGTTTCTAGTATTCTTTGCATATGACTTCGATTTTTAAGCCATTACAGGAATCAATGATATATTGAACATGTTTTAAATCAAAGTAATTCTGTGTGCTGTTTCTGTGATGTTTATTCATCAAACATTGTTAAACGTCTGTGGAAGTGCGGAAAGAAAAGTGGTATGTAAGTATATAATTCACGTGATTACTTTAACTCGTCCCGTGGATATATTTTCATAATATATCAGGGTTCAACAAACACGATTGGTGTTGTTCTAAAACATGAATCTAAATCAGTTTTCTACGGTTTAGATTTAATTAACTCGATGGAACCATTCTAGATATCGATTAATCGTACTAGCACTGCATATTCTGGAAATTACTATTTTTCCTACAAAAAGAAAAAATCCTGCCAGTACATTCTCAAATTTAATGATTTTTTTAATATCACATATATTTTCACCTTTTCGAACTTATTTATTTATCAAACATTAAATGTAAATGGAATGCAGGAAATAAAACTACGAGGGCAGAAAGTAGGCCACTGATGTTTAAAAATATGCCCGTTATTAGTTCAGGGATTTAAAAAAAAATGAAGCAAAACATAGGCAGCAGAATTTGGTGGAAAATGATGTTAACTTTTTAATTCAATTTATATGTGTTAATGTGGTTCGTAATATTGTTACTTGAAACTTACCAGTTTCGGGAGTTTTTTGTGCTATTTATTTTTCATTCTAGTATATTTTCACTATTAATTTACCAACCACTAATATCTCATTTTTTTTTTATAACAGGGGCAATTTGTTCACCTTTTCGTGCTTGTTTATTCATCAAACATTGTTAAACGTCTGTGGAAGTGCGGAAAGAAAAATACGTGACTAGGAAGTAGGCCAATGAAATTGAACAATATATTAGTTCAGTGGAATTCAAACAAGGGGAGCAAGACGTGAACAGCTGCATGATTCCGGTGAACATGCTGTTAACACTTTTATGAATTGGCTATGTGCTGGCTTGCGACATATACCATAGTCGCGCGTCGTTTTAATTCAAAATGTGTTTTATCCCTTCAATCGTAGCCAACAATTTTGAATTTATGCTCTGCTTTTAAGAATCAAATATTTCCCAAGGTTCTTTCTGCAAAATATTTCATTTTTCATTATATTCATCTTGAACATTTTTTCCAAATTTGTTCAATATACTTTGATGCGCTCATATTAATTCACTTTTGTGAGAATAACCCTACCTTTGCTCATGAGCGATGAGGGTTTAGTATAGGCTTATCACAAGATATATGGAGAAGATGCAATATTTTGTTGCTTACTTGTTTATTCATAAATCGGATCTGGGATCCGATTGGATGTTGAAAAGAAAGTGTAACGCAAACAAATAACATGAAGTTCATTTGAATATAACAGGGAAAGCAAAGCGTAAAAGAAAATTTGATGAACATGAATGCATTTTATCGTTACTGAATAATTGCTTTGCTATTGTAATTCTTTTTTGATTCATTAATAATTATACCCTCCACTGACATATGTTTGTTGTTGTTGTTCTTGTTCTTGTTGTTGTTGCTGCTGTTGTTGTTTTGATTTTGATTTGATTTTTTAAACAACCTTAGAATGTAAATAGAATGTGGCTAATGGTTTTTCTGGTATATTGTAAATTTGTTTCATTCATATGGTCATATAATTTGATATAAGCTGTGCACGATGTGTGCATGCAATAGGTTCGGACAATAACTTGAATAACAAAACAAAAATGTTCAATATCTCAATCTATTTTGGCCCCAGTTTTTTTGCCGTTGATAAATAACCATATTTGTTTGTTTGTTTGTTTGTTTTTCGTTTGTTGTTGTATTGCACGGGACTCGACCTTGCAAATCCATTAGGCATATTGACTTTTCTTTTCACTTCTCTGAAATAAAAAAAATCGTTTACTGAATTCAATCACATGACCAAGCTAATGCGCTTAAATTTCATTTCTTTAGAAATTATATAAAGGTACGGCAGCTTAAACATCAATCGCCGGGCATCAATCCACCGTTGAACTAAGTAAAACTAATGTAGTCGAAATTAATGACTTAGTCACACTATGCTTCCGATGCTTTTGCCATGCATCGGGTGCATTATCGATACATAGCATAATAGAAAAACAATAGCCATAGAATAATCTCTTCTCAAATATATCGCGAGTCCATCGCAGATGCTTTTCCGATGTCTTTGCGATATCTTAATGCTTCGTTAGAATGTATCTAAGGGTTCAACAAACCATCGCTCCGACGATGAACTTACGATGCATATTTGAAGACATGAACCTTGAAGAAGGAATCAAATGCATCTTCAAAACTACCAAAAAATTAAATGATGGCATTGAATATTATTTTGATACAAATTTTCGGGGTTTAGAAAATCGCACCGCTGTCACCAAAGTGGCAAATTTTGGTCTAATTTTGGTATTTTTTAAAAAAAAAGATAAAAATCGAAAATTTGAGAAAACCCTTCCTAGACATTTGTTTCTAAATTCCAAAAAGAAAAGAGTTTAAAGTTTCACGAATACGAATTTTAGGTGAGCTTTCCAGAATTTGGGGGGCGAAAAATACGGTTTTTGAAACCAAAATTGACATTTGGTTCAGGGTAAAAATCCACTTCTAAAAATGTATACTTTTATATGGTTTATGCAATTAGTTTGAGACATAGAGTACCGTTCAAGTTGAAGATCTACTCCAGCCTTAAACCAATACCGGTATTTAATTACATTTAAACTCATTTTGTGACCCGGCACATCGAAAAGTACACTTTCAGCAAAAAAAGGGTTACATTTTCAAAGGTATTGTCCTCCATATAGAACCCTAACTCTTTCATCTAAAAGGTTCTTGAAAGTTTCTGACAAGAACCGTTGGTGGTTCTTTGTAGAGCCGTCACAAAATTCCGAGTAAAACGCGATTGCAATTGAGGACCCTAGAACTAAAAGGTGGTTAAGTCACAAAATCTTGAAAATTGAGTTGTGTCAATTTCCTGCTACAGAATTCTCATTTCTACATTCTGTAAAAGTTTGTAGTAATTTGATGATCAGAACATGCGTAAAAGTCACTGCGAAATACAGCAATACCATTCAAGACTACACAAATGATTTTATGTTTGTGACATTTTCTCAGTTTGTACTCAATGTGACTTAACCCCCTTCTAGTTCTAGGGTCCTCAATTTTTGTGGTTCACTCATTCATTTTTGAAGTACCACTTCAAAATTCCTTAGCGACGTTTTAGATGTCAGATTTCATACAAATTCAGCAGACAAGGGTTGCAGATTATAATCTTTCAAATGTAAAAAAAAGAGAGAAATTGCTAATTCTTAAGTTTGCGCTAGAAGTGGTGTTTTGTGTTAGGTGACTTTTCTGCGGATAGTTTGAGCATGGTATGAGCAATAATGAATCTGCATTCACAGACTGGACATTCAGGGTTTTTTTTCTTCATTTTCTCATTTTTTGTGACACGTTGTAAATACATCGAACAATACTGACAATCATCTAACACAGCAAATATTGTGTTACAAACCCGGTGGGATCGCGTAATTTATCGCAAACCCACAACAGGTATTATTGTACACTTCTTTTGTATAAACAAAATATATACTTCTAACATATCATTTTACTGTGTTTATTGATAATTGCATTTGGAACAAAATAAATAAACCCGAAACTGAACCTGAACAAATGTCTTCCAAACCCTAGGTGTATATATATGCAGCGGTGGAAATACCCACATGATAGTCAACCCAGGGTTAGGTAACCCCGGGTTGCCTAACCCTGGGTTGTCTTCCACTTGGGTTCCTATATGTGGCACATACTATTACTAGTAGTGCAAAGCAGGTAAATAATAATGTACTCAGTTGTTTTATAGCAGGTTGTACAATGTTCACCCTGGGTGATCTATACTTGCATAATTGACAACCTGAGGTTGTTAATGAAGTTCATTAGTCAACCCAGGGTAATCATAGTCAGCTGAAGTTAACAACTTGATATTATTAGTGAAGTTCATTTGGTAGGCTTATTGTTGCAAAAAACGTTGTTCAGAGAAGTGATTCATCTAAAATGATATTGACTGTTTGAAAAATCAGAAATCCTCTCAACTATGATTACCCTAGGTTGGCAATGAAATTCAATAACAACTTCAAATTGTCAATTATGTGAATGAAGATCACTTAGGGTGAACACAGTATAACCTGCTATAAAATATAGCCAAATATGCTGTTTGACAAAAGAACTTCACTAATAACTTCAAGTTGTTAATTCAACTGACTATGATTACCCTGGGTTGACTAATGAACTTCATTAACAACCTGACGTTGTCAATTGTGCAAGTAAAGGTCACCAAGGGAGAACATTGTACAACCTGCTATAAAAGTTAAAACAACTGAGTACATTATGATTTACCTGCTTTACACTATTAGTAATAGTGTGTTCTACGTATAGGATCCTAAGTGGAAGACGACCCTGGGTTAGGCAACCCGGGGTTACCTAACCCTGGGTTGACTATCATGTGGGTATTTCCACCGCTGCGTATATATATAGTTAAGACAATATCAGATATAAATAAATATGTTTTACATTTAAAAAAAACATAAATGTGCCCATAGAATTTTAATTAAACCAAAATTTCAATTTGAATATCAAACATGTAAAATATGAATACTGACATGAATGTCTCATAATACGGAGGTAGAGTGAGGAAGCAATTTATATATACAATCTTCTTCCTAGTCTGTGACAGATTACCAGTTTATATCAACAAAAAAGTAACATTTCCAACCACTAACATGCATGTCTGTCACTGAGCCTGAAATAACACATTCGTTCTTGTATTAAACACGTGTTATAGGATTATGTGCCTGCGATACGATTGTCTACAGGCGATTTTAATGAAAATATCTATGTAATCCAAACGTGTAATTTTAAGATAACGCGATGTTTCGAAAATAACAGCACAAACAAGCTTAAGAAAACATCATAGCTCAGCTACATTTACGTTTGTATATTGTATGTGGAGTCACATTTGCCGCATTACTGTACGCGCTGATTCCAATTGTTCCGACTCATTTTAACAATCGTTAAAACAGATAAATTTGGCTAAGCAAGTGGGCCAAAACCATAATAAAAATATACATCACGTGTCTTGCATAGCTCTATTTTCTACAAAATATTAATGCATATAATTAATGCAAAGTTATTTTTCAAAAAATTAGGTAACCCAATCCTTTAATGTTATAAGCCTTACAGTTATGAATTGGCCTTGGCTTTGAAATTGTTAAAACGTTTAATTCAAAATCATTCACAGTATTCATTGTTAATTAACATAATCAACACACGATAGGAAAAAGTGGTCATGATGGTGGCGGCGGCGATGATGATAGCAGAGCGCTAATTTGACATTCGCAACGTATCCGGCTTAGGTATCGGTTCAATAATGTATGTTTTAATGCCTAACCTGAAGATAACAATTGATTTGTCAACGTTTTAGTTGCGAAATCTCAGTTTACGATAAGAAAAAAATTGATTTTACGGAATAGGACGAAATACTATAGAATGTCGCACGGGAACATTTCAGTTCTATTTATTGGTTTTATTCGGCAAGAAGATTCTTATTGATGTGTATGGTTTAGATGGATTTATAACAAATTTCGATCCATTCAGGGTTATCCTCGACCTGTTTTAAACCAATTTCGAGCTGTTTTGATCTCTTCCGTAAAGTAGCAATACCTATTTACGATACGTCGTCTGAAACAAAAAGCAAGTTGAACGGGTATAGCATGTGGTATTTACTCTAAATTCTACATTACATATCTGTTAATTGTTACATGCTTAAAATTGTTTGACAGACTGACGAAAATAAAATGTAATATATGAATTGAAAGTAGGTTATCTGAAAATAGAGTGAAATTTAATTTAACATTTTCCCTTGTGAGAACACTGTCGTTAAACTGTGTCATAAGCTAATGAAAAAGCACAAAAAATGAATGAGATGTGTAAAATCAAAATATTTGAATACGCCAGTACAAGAAAACCTCAACTCCAATAGCTCCCTTCTGTTAATTTCTGTAAAATATAAATGCATACAAATCTCTGAAAATGCTTTCAAATCACTAAAAAGCATTTTCATGTCTATATCCCAATCATAATGTGACCTTGTAGTTGACTTTTTTAGACATTGTTAGATATTTTTTTTAGCATACAGTTGCAGAGGGGAGCTCGTGGAGTTGGGTTTGTCTTGTACTGGCTGTTTAAATATAGCAACTATGTACTAAAACAATTATTTAACAATGTATAAACAAAAGTCAACTACAAGGTCAAATATGACACTATGATTAGGATATTGACATGGAAATTCTTTGTGTGTGTGTGATGAAAGCATTTTCAGAGATTTGTATTCATATATATTTTGTAAGTATAATTAACAGAAGGGAGCTATTGGAGTTGGGGTTTCCTTACACTGGCATATTCATTTGTCGGTGTACAGACAGACAGTATTTTTTGTGCTGTGTTAAATGAAAGATAAATCCATTCCCCGTTTCATGTTATCAGTGCCATCTTCACAGTACCTGGTGATATTACAACCACAATGAGAAGATAACATCAATTCCTAGAAATATCGTTGTAATTTTAACTCTCTTTTCACCAAGGGAGTTATCCATGTTAACCATACCGGACATTTTATTTTCTGTAGCAAATATAATGCAAAACAAAGTGAAGTTTAACATTTTTAGCTGGTTTTGATCAGATAATATTATATCACTGCGAGGTATGAGTTTCAAAAGTCAGATGAAAATGTTTAAGAGGCTCTAGAAACTAATGCGATTTTTCTTATATTGATCAAAGCTAAGCCCCAAGGGATGTACCTAGTTCACTACTAATGATGTTTCATATGAAGAGACAGGTCACACCACGTGGTCACTAAAACAACCTCGGGTATGAAACAGTTTGCTGCTAGTGTAGATTAACCCAGTCAAGGAAGATGTGCAAATTGCTCTTCAAATATGTACCTATGTTTGAGATTATAAACTTAATGTTGATTGAACGACTGACCTTATTCTTTTCGCTACAAGTTATATATTTGTACATGTATCTATAGAACATGTTTATAGTAATAAAACCTGCCAATAATTTTCTCAACAATTGTGGAATATTGGATAATATCATAATATGCATTACGAACTTTAATTTAATTTTTTCCGGAGAAAAAAATTGTGTGAAAATGGTGTATCTAGTTTTAAATCTTATACATGTCTTGTTACTACGCTTTTGACGGCCAAGAAATTGTTTTTGATTGATTGATTACCTCGAGTAGCTTTGATTGATCTTTTAACTGGTTAATCCATCTGAGAATCAAATTTATGATTTGCAAAACAATTGAAAGTGACCACATCGTCACAGAATGAAATATTACAAGCTTATTCTCATTTTAGCCATTTCTGGTTGGATTTTTATACTGTTTATTGCTTTTGATACTTTTCAAGTTTTCTAAGAGCATTCCCATTAGCTTTAATACCAAATTAAATCTAGGCTAGTTCCTTTATCATAAGGGATTTTAGAAATTTTTACAAACCACTTAGGCATATCTCAAAAAAAAAAACACTTACCAATATATTCTTCTCTTTCAACCGTTAAAAGGAATCCACGATAGCTACTCCTTCCATCGGATGTAAAACGAATCCACATATTGGAGCCCTCAAAGGTCACACTATTCGCGAAGTACTTCCGACTTAGCCACACCTGGTGATCGATGCTACTATTGAGTCCATTCCCCATGGTTAGAACATCCCTGGACGGTGTGTATAAATCATACATTCTTACAACGAAGGCACCAGTTGAGTTAGAAGTAAAATACCATGTGCAGTCTAAATCATACGGGTAGCGATCAGGGTAGTTTGGTGAAGTAATAAATTGGATTTGATGATGATCTATGTAAAGAATTTCCTGATTTCCACGAGACACTGAAAGAGAAATATGATAGTGTCCTTTATCAAAATAGTAAAATATTGTTCATTTTATTGTATCTACATTGTATATTAGTGGTCACATTAACGGTCACATTGCGACAATGACAAATGTGCAATATTTTATAGAGTGTAGGAAAACAAATATTTGAATAAGTTTGTAACATCTGTAATTCCAAAACGGAATCAAGGAACAAAATATTAAATAAATGAAATTGGAAACACTTTGGTTAATTCTAAATTATTAAACTTGTGCAGAATATGGGACAGAAAGCTCAAAAATAGTGTTTTTGTTTCACAACATAAAATTTGGTGGAGCTAACAGTGCGCTTCTTTGCACCAGGGGGTGGGCGGAATTGATTTTGAATAAAATCAATCCTCCCATTGACCTCGATGTTACAATGAAAATCAAACCAAATGTTCTGTTCATGTCATAGAATATAAATCAATGTTTGTTAATACTAAAACCGCTGGAGTTGGATAATCAACTCCACTAAACATTTTTATTTCGGCTTTTCTGTCGAGAACTACTTTTTCTCCCGCAGTACGTTAATGACGATACTGGCGGAAGGTTACGTGACATGCTAAGGCGTGATGGAGCATAGCCGCCACCTCCTGCTCTGTACCTCATCTTCATAACGAAATCAATGGTAACTGTTGTCGTGCGTTGACCGTAATCAGAACGCTAATCGAGTAAACGCATTTCCTAAAACACTATAATGTAATAAACTTGACGCGAGCAATCAATAACTCTTCGTGCAAGTTTCTTAAAATGTGTTTCAAAGTGTAAATGTAAACATGTTGTATATTTTGTATATCAAAAAAATTACTTGATGAGATACCTTAAAAAGATATCTTACATTCTTATCACTTTAAGCCGACTTAATGAAATGCACATATTTTGTCTTGCCTTTAATTGTCAACTTGATCTGATATATATTGTCTTCTCTTCATCTTGTGTGTAAGAAGACAATTTGTCGAGATATACGGTATATCTCAGTATGTATGTAAATATACATACATACCGTAATAATTATCATGGTAAATTGTGGCGGTTATAGAGCTCCGTATATATCAAGCATTATTTCTACGTTTACAAGGTATCCTGCTTGTAGAAACCATTGAATTTGTAAAATAAAACGAACGTCTTTCTGGTGTCTCATTCATGGTGTCTGATCTGTTGGAAGTTAGGTACCATCCGCAATGGACACAGATATATTGCGCACATTCAAATGGAAAAGTGACGATAGAGATACTCGAAAACAGCCTTGAATAAATAGGAATATAGCATAAAATGTATTGTTTTGGAAAAATCTTCTTGTTCTTAACCCCCAGAACTAAGACAAAAATAGATAAAAAGCAAAATCAGCTAATCAGTCGATTATTAGTCACAGACAAGTGCAAAGCAAGCTCAAACTAAGCCAATCTAAGCCATTTCAAGTAATTTACTTATCAAGCACTCACACCTTCATTGTATTGCGCTAAATCATCATCCTCAAAGTGGTATATATATATTGACTGTAAAATACTTCAATAATTATCTTAGGGGCGGCTTCAAAACTCAACTGACGCTTCTCTGTCGGTTCTGGGCGGTTCAACCGCAATAGCCAATAGCCGACCGCCCAGAATGGGCAGACAACCGCCGGTTGAGTTTTGAAGCCGCCCCTTATTGAAATGACTCTTTTCCTCAATATAAGTGTTCTTGCTTTTGGTATTTATCACTCCTGAGTGTATTTTGGTGTGTTTCTTTGGGCCCTCCAATCTTGTTGTGTGCTTATTAATTGACTTCCTTTGAGCTCGGATCGGTCTTGCTTTCTGTTTGTTTTCAAATGTTTCTTTTGTCCAATATCATTCATAAGAAACAAGACACTTTTTCCAAAATAAGCACTTTATGTTAGCAGGGAATTATTTATAACTTTGATATCTTCAACAAACACGTGAATACATACAACAATCCCATTCGTCCGATACGTCTATACATTGTGCTATCCCATCACACACCGCTGATTTATGAACACACCCAATGCCGATGTCGCACCAAAACCCGTCACTATCACATGGCTCTGGAGGTATAAAATCAACACAAGGTGGTTTGGCTTTGCTTTGTCAATGGGATTGAAAAAACAAACAAATTAATGGCATCATTAATGGGATTTCCATTTTTTTGTTCCTTTTTTGCTGTGGGATTCAAAAAAAAAACCTTGAAAGTAAATAGAGGATGAAATATCCAATTTCAGTTATAAACTTTTTCTGCTATAGGAATTCCCACAAAATAGTCCTTTTCAGCTAATTCCTGTTTTCTCTTACTTATTTTTTGCTTTTTTGTAATTTGAAACCCGATAATACCTATTAATTTCTTGAATAGCCCAATCATCAATCCTTCAATATAATATTTGCTCAAATTATTCCAATAACAAAATGAATATTTTTATATACAAAAATGTATATGTGAATTAATTCTAAAGGTTTATGCCGAACATAATTATTAATGCAAGATATGTGAAATCATTAGAAGGTAAAGTATAAAGGGAGCTGGAATACAGTATTGGATTTCACTGATATGATATAACTACATAGCTTTACAGATTTGTTTCGTAAGGCCCGAGGGCATTTACTCATACATACGAACATATAACAATTATGTGCTTCTGATGAGTGAACCCATCGGGCCTTATGAAACAAATTGGGAAAGCTACGTAGTTATATCAATGAAATCCAATATTATATAAATACTATTACGTAATATGTACATTATGATATATATCATTTTGGATTTCTTGTATATAACGACATAGCTATCAATTAACACTGACATTCTATTCAATATGATCGAAACAATGGTATTTCTTCCTATTCTCAAACTGAACTGAAAATCAAGGACGGTAAATTGAAATTTTATTACCCTGTAATATTCTTTCGAATCTGTGTGTAATTCAATAACATCATTGCCCACAGCTCATGTTATTTTTAAAATCCAATAATCAAGTCCTATCACATATTGGTTTTAGCTCTTGGCAGGAAGAAAAGTTACTGCTAAGATCTGTTTTGAATTGATTTGACTCACCGCATTGAGTATTATAGGCTTGCAGACAATCCGATTTATGGCTACAAACACGAAGGTCTTGCTGGCATCCGATACCATTGAAGCAATTGGATGAGGAATCATCACATTCCACTGTCAGGGAGTTAGAATAAGAAATCGATTAGAATGCATCAATACGAAAAATGTAATAGCTTGAAGATGGATCCGAAAGTAAAATGTTGGACTCATCACTCATACGTCAAATGGATGCATAGAGTTTTGTAACTAGTAGTTGTTTCTTTAAAATGGGCATAAACATCTTCATGTAGCTAATTTTGTTTCACATGCTTGTACTATTTTATCCACAATTATTGCATAAATAGCTACAGATTGTGCTGATGATGTTTCAGATGTAGGTAGTAAAAACTTGAAACGTTAAATTAAAATTAAATCTCAGGGATGTGTACGTGGATATTTGTTTCCTCAAGTATCAGAATAAGTCAATGACGCCTTTAATGGTTCCTTCTTGCAAGTGATTTGACTGAAGAGATTAACTAAACTTAAAGGTCATTTCGTTCTGAAATATTAGTCTTAAAATGAAAATACAGAGTCACTTACAACATTTATCATGTACATACATGATACCGACCAGCAAGATTCACTAAACCACCAATAACAGTCATAAACGAAAACATTAAAGTTAATCAAAGAGGTAGCCCATTAGACATACCCAAAGGCAAAATCCATATAATAAAGAAAAAACCATTAATAACATTTTGCTAGAAAAGCTTCATATAGAATCCTTTTGAATCTCTGTCGCATAGTTTCATCAAGTACAATTTCCTTAAGTCCCCAATATAATAAGCTTTTAGTGTTAGTGAAAGTAGAACGACGTTTATAAACCGTTGTTCGAGTCATCTGATTTACCCTCGGGGGATTTAAAAATCTCTCAAGGGCAGCTCAGACTTTCTGTGTATTGTTTACTATTATTTGGTTGCATGCCTTCATGAAAAATATTCGATAAACTATTACTTTGTTGTTTTTCTAATTCCATTGCTTAAGTCATATTTGAAAGTCTCTTATTCCCATAGATATCAGAATTGCCAATCCTCACAGCAGTCTAGCATGAATATTTCATAATACACTAGCACTTGAGCATCAAGTACCTTAACCTTGCTGAATCATTTCGTTCATGTATTTGTGTCAAAAATATGACAAAATGTGCACAAATGGCTTCGAAACAAGAGTAGCTAAGAAACTAATTGTCTGTTACTTGGGACAACAGTTGTATTGTGTTGTGTTAACCAACAAGCAAACGTTCCTACATTCACATTTCAAAAACTGAACATATCATTTTCATGAAATTGCAGAAATTTAACTTTAATACTGTGTCTAAATATTATAAAACTATTGGCTCAATTATCATATCAAGTGGTTTACATTTCACTGTAGTATTTACCTAAATTATTTTGCTTGAGCATTTGATAGATAACTCTTTTGAATCAAAGGTTTATTACAAGAATAGATAAACAGCATGTTTTACGTCAATTTAAATGAAAATGATACATCATAATGGTAGTGTTTTTGTCATAAAAAGTGCTTGATATAGACAAAGTCGTGTAGTTAATATGAATCAATGTTTCCTGAAATTCTGAAAATTTACAATCGATCAATCCTTTATATAATTGACAGACTAATTCTACACATGAATATCATTTCTGTACGGTAAAATTGCCATACAGATTCTTAACATACCTAAATGTTAGTTGCCGTTTGAAAGGGGTTAAGTAGATATTTCGGCATGGTTAATAAACGGTTATTGCAAAAAGAACTTTTGAAACATGTGATCAAGTGTTTAAAAAGATTGTTTTGAGCACCTGCTTTTTTATTCTTTGCAGAATCTTTTTTTATGTTATCAAACCTAAAATAATCACACTGACTGATATTCAGATGCAGTAGATCAACGTCGAAGAATTGGGTTTGTGTTCTGTGCAAATTACTTGGTTAA
>JXSR01S010639.1:36225-46581 GCA_000969725.1 Ophiothrix spiculata
GTTGCATGCCTTCATGAAAAATATTCGATAAACTATTACTTTGTTGTTTTTCTAATTCCATTGCTTAAATCATATTTGAAAGTCTCTTATTCCCAAAGATATAAGAAATGCCAATCCTCAAAGCAGTCTAGCATGAATATTTCATAACACAATAGCGCTTGAGCATCGTAAAGTACCTTAACCTTGCTGAATCATTTCGTTCATGTATTTGTGTCAAAAATATGACAAATGTGCACAAATGGCTTCGAAACAAGAGTAGCCAAGAAACTAAATGTCTGTTACTTGGGACAACAGTTGTATTGTGTTGTGTTAACCAAGAAGCGAACGTTCCTAAATGTACATTTCTAAAACTTGATATATCATTTTCATAAAATAGCAGAAATTTTATCGGCTCAATTATCATATCAAGTGGTTTACATTTCACTGTACTATTTACCTAAACACCAATACTGTTGCTTGAGTATTTAATAGATCTTTTGAATCAAAGGCATATCACAAGAATAGATAACAACTATGTTTACGTCAATTTTAATGAAAATGATACATCATTATGGTTATGTTTTTTGTCATAAAAACTGCTTGATATAGACAAAGTCGTGTTATTAGTTAATATGAATCAATGTTTCCTGAAATTCCAAACATTTACAATCACTCAATCCTCTATATAATTGAAAGACTAACTCTACACATGAATATCATTTCTGTACGGTAAAATTGACATACAGATTCTTAACATACCTAAATGTTAGTTGCCATTTGAAAGGGGTTAAGTAGATATTTCGGCATGGTCAATGAACGGTTATTGCACAAAAAACTTTTGAAACATTTGATCAAGTATTTAAAAAGATTGTTTTGAGCACCTGCTTTTTCTTCTTTGCAGAATCTTTTTCATGATATCAAACCTAAAATAATCACACTGAATGATATTTAGATGCAGTAGATCAACGTCGAAGAATTGGGTTTGTGTTCTGTGCAAATTACTTGGTTAACTATATAAATATAAGAGAAAGAATATGACTATGCATATTATGGTGTACCTTCTGATCTCGATTATATATACGGCATATTGAAAGTCGTGACATTCATAAATAATTAAAATGGTTCAGATAATACAATCAAGGGTCAAAGGTATATTCAAGCAAGAAATTGCGTAGTAAAAAATTCATATTCTTAGATGCTTTAAAAAAGGCATAGTAAATCTCTAAAGAAATGACTGAGAGCCTTCCAAATGTGATTAGTGGCATCAATGACACCTTAAAGTGATTGAGTTTTATTTTTTCATGAAGTTACATTTTGTAGTTTGCCGTACACACAATGTGATTCATTTTACGTTGCTCCCGAGGGATTTATAACCGCCTTTTTAGTGTCAATTAGAATATAAGCTGGAGAGTAATACTTGATATAATAATCGACAAAGAATCAAAGACTGTTTAGTGGGTTAGGAATTTTATTTAGAAGTTTATCTGAAAGTTTATCATTTTCTATGATAACTTAATTTAATACTTTCTTTTCCAGACTAGATTTTACGTTGCGATATTTTTACCAGTCTAATTACTAATTCACTTGATTTTCATCCTTGACTGAATTTGATGCTTTAGTAAACATAGCCAGTCTATATTAACTATTTATAAATAAACTTATAAATAGCTCTGACAAAAATGAATTTCTATTAGTGGTGCATAGAATAGTCCTTTAAAAATCAAAATCAAATTGCAAAAACCAAAATTAAAACCAAAACTAAAATTAAAAACCAGATGGTCTTCAATTAAGTCTGTAGATGTTTTTTCTGACAATATTTGGCGCCACATACTTTATTCTGTTGCTTTCGGGACCAATATCCAAGTACAAATCACAATCTCACGGCAAAAGACTGCAAAGTACTTTTGGCTAGGTTCATTGACCACAGTTACTTATCTACTTGAGTATCTTCTTCCCAAACGGCGGTTAAATTAAGTTTATTATAAAACTGTTCAATCTTCAAGTGATTAAAATTTCACAGTACATAAGTAACACGATAAATGGTGCAAGAATAGATATATTTAATTCGGTTTTAATGTAAAGGATATATCATGATAAATTACTATTGTGGTAAAAGTGCTTGATCTGGACAAAGGTCAAAATTAATCAAAGTTTCTTAGAATTCTAAAAGTGTAGAATAATACTTTAAAATTGTCAATATTGATCACTGAATACAAAATACAAAAATGGGTAAAAATGGTGTTCTAGATTATGTGTTGAATTATGGAATCAAAGTGAAACTTTACAAATTCTGTTTTCCAGTACCGTCATTTTGAGGTGCGAATGAAAAAATGAATTTTATTTTTCGATTTTTACATGTAAATTGCTTCATGAAATATTCATATCTCAATCATCTCAATCTTTATTTTCACAAAGATATACTAGACATATCAAAGCACATAATAACAAACACAATTTATGAAGGAGTCTTATAGTGCAAAACGCACCGCAACTGCACCGGAAACTGATCCTCATCATCTTCTCAAATGGCAACAAAATTAAGTACTATTCTAAAACTGTAGGCTCAATTTTCAAGTGACAAACATTTCACAGTTCTTTTAAAGATTACTTTCAATCAAAGGTTATCGCAAGAATAGATAACAACCTTGTATTGAACTCAGTTTTAATGTAAATGATACATCAAAATCATTTATGATTGCGTTTCTTGTCATTAAAAAAGTGCTTGACCCTGACAGGGTCGTGTTATAGGTCAAAATGAATCCCTATTTCTTAGAATTTTAAAAGTGCAGAATAATCATTAAATTAAAAGAATTATTTAATACACAAGTATCATTTCAGGTTAATCAATCATCAAATGCAATGTTTTAAAAATAACAGTCAGACCAAATGTTTATTCCGAAGATGTAGTGTTCAGCTTTTACAGGACCACTAAAGAATTTCTTTCTACTTAATTTGACAAGATCGATTGGTTTTAAAAGGTTTGGATTATTTATAAATAGTGTTATTTTCAGTATAAGCATTAAAGTGGGTCAAAAATGAAATGTACATTATAACTAGAGCAGCGCGAAATCTAGCCCAGAAGATTTAAGTCTCAAATACTTCAATCATATAGTGTAAATGACGAACTGCGATGTTGACTACAGCACCTTATAGAAATAATACGATCACTTTGATGCCACTGTTTAAATCACATTTAAAAGGCTCTGCCATTTTTATAAAGAGATTTGTCATGCCTATCGTCAAAGCATTCAAATGCACGAATAGTTTACGACGCAATGTTTTGCTTGAATATACCTCCGACATATGTGAAATCCAAATCATTTTGTTCATCGATGAATGTCATACATGTAAATTTACCTTTGATATAAACATACCAATAAACATATTATGTATTAAAGTTGTATATTCTTTCTCTTATATAAGACTGTCCATCCCAAACGAACCGTAACTGCAGCCTCTTGTTATTTTTTTTTAATTTTCACAAAGCCAATGTTATAAGGATTAAAATGACACCTCAACCTTGTCAACGAACTTCAATCAATTTCCAGAAGTATAGTTATGGTCTGTCAAAGGTTGTCGGGGAGTAAAATGTAGAACTGAGATAAACACGTTCAAAGATCAGTAAACCCTGTATTTTCTGTTGATTGTCCTACAAATATACAGATATATTTCATATTTCCGATCATTTTCTTGAAGTTGAAATGAAACTTTGCTGGTGTTTTGAAATAAGCACAAGGATTGTGAATCAAAAATAAATTTCGGCAAATTACTACTTTGACTTGTATTTTCACCTATAGCGAAAACTAAAATGTGTTGCATTTACGGCTCTTTTGTTATAGACGGTCACATACTTGTCTTTTAACCAAATATTTGCATAGCGCGCAAATTCAATTTCCATTGAAACTAAGGTCTTATTGCTCAAATGTTTACACGCTGTATCTTAATATTAGTAAGTGTGATTGATAAGATGGAGTTGCTTCTTAAAAGAAAAACAAAGCAAGTTCTGATAGCATTTTAGTAAACACTTGATCAAAAATTTTACAAGTATTATTTTCAATCACCGTTCAGTGACCATGCAGAAAAATCTACTTTAATCCTATCAGGCAGAGGCTAACGTTTAGGTATGATAATGGAACTGTATGATCAATTTGGAAGTGATTTCTACTTCACCGTAAATAAGGATGCTTGCATATTGAATAAATCCTATAATACTTATCAACAAAAACAACAGATGACAGTATTATGTATTTCAAATTCAACTTAAGAAGATTGTATATAATGGTCACGTCTATGAGATGTATTTTTTGATAACAAATGCTTTTATAACAGAAATAGTGACTTTGGTTTGATTTATATCAATGTTACTTCTTTGAAAAAGTAAAGCAATCAAGATTTAAAAATAACAGTTCAGGATGTTCTTTATTGCAAACTATGGTAGCTTTCGTCTACTTTTTTTGTTCTCTAAAGTGTGTTTTGATATTTACTGAATTATACTTAAATTGAACTTAAAATAATCGTCTATCATTCTAGAAGTGAGAATTAAAATAAGATTTATCATATATATATTTATTTATTTTTCTTTCTTTTCATTAATTTAATTTTATCTTATCTTATCTTACTTTCTTATTATTTTATTTTATTTTGATGAAACGAAGATTCGGTTTTTTGTTCAATATTTGTTGTTTGCAATATCGAAATCTAATAATGATCTAAATATAGAAAAAAAAAACTTGTAAAATCATTTTCATTAATAGGTGTTTTTATTATATTTTTCAAATTAAGTATAACGTAATGCTCTTGACACGGCTCACATGAAGAAATTATTATTGTGGAATATGAGTATAATTATAAATGGTTTGGTTAAATATGACTTCAGTAAATATTAAATTTGTAAAATATGTCTCTCTTTTTTAATCTAAGTTTAAAAAACTGTAATCATTAAGACTGACATAGCATATTTACGTATAAAACTGTGATATAACCCGGAAATGCATATGCTTACCAGGAATGCTGACTATCTGTATTTCCAGCAAGAATCCTCGGTGATTATACCGTGCACCTGATGCGAACTCAATCTCTACGATATGATCTTCTATTACAAAAACAGTTCCGGATGATATCATCTGAACATCAGTCAGGAAGTCGATGTTTTCCCGCCATTTTCCATCTCCTTTCCAGATATTAAATACATCCTCGTTATTACGTGATGAATAAACATTGAATTCGTGGAATGTAATGGCAAAACTTGTATTGCTATCGGTTGAAACAAATGTCCATGAACAGTTAAGGTTATTGGTGTAAAATTGTGGGTAATTTGGTGTGGAAATGTTGAAGGAATCTCCTGCTTTAACCTCATGGTATTGTGGATAACATTCTGAAGTAAAATAAAAGAATATTACTTCTTGTCATACAATTGTTTCGTTTTTCTAACAAAGTGAGCTCTTTATACTCGGATGACTTGGATCAAATTATATTATCTGGTGATTGGTCAACAGTTTTAATATTAGTTAAATCGTTGACTTTTAATTCATGATGTAAATAATTTAAACTTATCTCATTGGTTAATTATTTTAATGTGCAAGGAAGAGAAACTTTCCTGACTAAAATTGGTTTGAAGGTAAAATTAGTTGATGTCTGACTACGAATGAGTGCAGTTCTATGCCAGCCAACTCCGACATAGTGAAGTGAAAGAAGTTAAAAAAGTTAAAGAATTGAAATTATTGAATAGATATTTCAAGTATATCTGTGTCTACACTGAGTATTGTTGCTAAGTCTATCAAAACTTGATACAAAGAACCGCTCGGTTATGGCTATCACAGGACGGTTGTAACGTAACAATGTTCAATGAGTGTTGAACACAAGATGCCCATGTGTTAGGTTGTTCCGGGTAATAACACACTGTGTCTTGAGCAAATTGTCATATTTTGTCATTTTGTGAATTATTAAACACCAAAATTTGTGTTAATTTTAAACACACTGAGTGTTCTTATTGTGTGAAGCATACAACGTAGAATGCTTGTTGTGCAGCACTTATAGCACTTATTGAACGTGTGTAGGTACTCCAGTTGCATGCAGCCATTTTTAGATATAAACACCCTTGATTTTAAACATCCCATCCAGAACACCCCCAGCATCCAGCCTAAACACATTTGTACACTTGCTCGTGTTCAAAAAGCGTTTCCGTTTTCAAAGCCAAAACACGTAATTGGTGTGTAAATATGTAATTTTAATGAAAGTCTGTCTTTTGTTTTTTGTTTTTTGATTGAAATGATCTGTTAAGTTAACAATTTGCAAGCTCTACTACTTTCATTTAACTTCTCTGATTATCTTCTTAGGTGCTGTGCATCATTTTGCCAGTACTTTATTTTATATTATTTTATATCTGACAATGCGTTTGTCACAAATTAAATTGGAAAAAAATGTTTAAATACTTGTCTTTGAACTGGTTTAAAAATTCGACTTTGCGTTAGGGCTTTTTAACTCATGTGTGATGAATTGATCAAAATTGAAAAGATATTTGGAAAAAATTGGTTAAATGTCATTGTTATGGCTCATTTCCTTTTTGTAATTACTATTCTGGATAGAGTAGCTCACAGCATTAGATTTATACCTTATTTACGTCAACGTGGCTCAAGTGATTATTCTGGTCAATGCAAAATTAGGACGCAGTTATTGCGCAGTAAATGATGCGACTTATTGCTTGCTTGATCAATATTTAATTTCTATAATGTACACAGGAAATATAAACACATAAAAGAATGAATACTCTACCCTGACAATGTCCGCTAGCTACCAATATGATAAGGATTATCCATATATATATCATCTTGATTGCATTTTCTGGATCTTCTGAAAGAAAGAGCCGAAAAGAAAATAGATGAGAATTAGATATTGATGATACAGGATATTGTTTGATAGTTTCCCATTATTTTTACCCTGGGGCTCTTGTGAAAACACGATTTCAACCACTAATGTAAAACCTCAGAAAGTAAACGTACATGCTTTAAAGCAACGTGCTTGAGTTATATAATCCACGATGATTGACTATAAAGCCGTTGGTGTTCAAAATGGACTTCTGTTTTGGCACAATTATCTTCATAAAAATACCATATCCTCTCGTCCAATTGACCTACCGATTTTATGAATCTATAGGCCTATCGTCTTTACCATTGTTTACCGTTGAATTATTTCATATAAGAGAGATAAGTATTTACTCTTTAATTCACCAAAAGTGTACATTTCAATAACTAATTTGCAGATGTTATTTTTTGACAAAAACTTACGATTTTGGCCCTAGGGCTAAAGTATGATTTTGTGTTTTCGAAATTTTCTTATATAAATGCACGCATTTTATTTATATATGAAAATTACGCGTATTCTTAAAATGCTGTTTTCTCGGAATTCTCATTTCGGCGATGTAACAGTGGTGCGCGTACGTTTTCTCGGTAACGTTATATTCGATTGACATGAAACTTGGTATGATTGTTGTTCATACATATATCTAAAATTAGTCAGAACAAAATTTGAATTAACTAATCGTAACCATGATAACGACTCGTTTTCCCGTTAAATTTACCGAAAAGCGCAAATTACTAACATTATGCATACCGTTACGCACGAATGAACAAAAATATAGACAAATCCCTCTGACAAATTTTAGAAGCAAATAATATAAATATATTTACGCAAGTTTGGTGTTTATGCTGTTTACCGTTTTCGAGAAAACGTGCGCGCAAGGTGATCGACAAAAATCCAAGATGGCCGCCGTTACAATGGCAACGCAGCAAGATATTGCACTTTGACCCCGAAAATTGTCTTTCCTCACTTGGATATACATACCTGCCAAGTTTCAAGCCAATTGGGTAAAAACTATAGAAAATCATCCTGATCAGTTTAGTCTTGCCTTAAATGAAGGAAAAAATCAGAAGCAACGAAACTTTACGTAACATGACGCGACGGGACGTGACGTGACGTGACGTATATTAAGGTGCGTTTATACTGTGACGACTTGGGGGTAACGACAAGCAACGTAAACCTGTGAATTGCAGTTTTGAATTTTACGCCCGTCATCGTTAGTTAAAGTCAGTTAACGCTCACTCAAGCTGCTAGCCACTAGTGTAAACCTTTACAATGTCAACGCATCTTAAGATATAAGTAGATAACAAGGCTTCAGAGAAATTTCCATCTGTTTTACTTCACGTATATCGTGTCTTTTTGTTGCAGATAACATCAAATTCATTGATATGAACAACTTGCAAGTGAATAGTTGACTTAATGTTCAAGAAGGTCATTAAATATGTAAACTGGTAAAAGGTAATCTGGATGTTATGTAAAAACAATCGGAAGCAATGCTAAGGCAATTACCAGTATATTCTAGGGATCAACTTACGATCGAGAAAATTTCTAGTCACAATGACTTCTTCCAATAAAAACTCGTCACTAAAGAACATTCTCTTTTCAGAATCCTGAATTGTTTCCTTTTTATTAGTTTTAATAGTATTTGATAGTATATATTTCTAAAAAAGTTCAAAAAGCTTCCGATTAAAGAAAAATGATTCCGAAATCACTCAGGATATTGATAAAATACCCTCAATTCTGAAACCCTTAGCAATATTTTTTTCCAAAGAGTGTTTTTTATCAGACTTTTTTTTAAAAACAGTAAGCGTATAGACAGTTTTTACTTTCTCACGCACTAATTCAACATCATGTAGTAGAACCACAATGCATTTACATAACCTTACAATATACACTCACAGTGAATTACATAACCTGATACTAACATCCGTAGGCAACATTAACATCCGTAGTATACGTAGGCATACTGAATAATACATTGATACAAACTTTACACTAAAATAACAAACTAGAATTTAAAACTATTCCTCTCACGATTAGACCTGAAACCCTAAAAAGTGGATGAGTGGAAAAGATAAAATTGTATACAGGAATGAAACACTGCCGGGTCAGTGCGTCAGAGCCATGAATCCGTTTCTTCCCTCGCCTTTCACCATTGCGGCCCGGTTCGATTCCAGGTCGGATCTAGGTTGAACGTGAAATTGGTTGTCAATCCATATTTGTCCTTGCAGGTTTTCTCCGAGCACTTCGGTTTCTTCCTGCATCTAAAATCGAGCATTCTTTCCTCGGAAAAACTATACTTTAAGTACCATCAAAAACTTGGCCCTAACCATGACCAGACCCTTACTCAATGAACCATGACTCGACCCTAAACCTAAAACATACCCTTACCCTATCTAAGTCTAGCCCTAGCCCTAACCCTAATACTTAACCTAACCCTAAACCCTTACCCTAAATTTGGAGAGGACCTAAAGTGTACTATATATAGTTACTCAAGTTAGGTGTATGCAAGTTTGTGGCTGAAAATGATCGGGTGCCTATTAAGTTTTGATATTGAGGATCTTAAAGGCTATTTCGATCAATTTTATTGAAAATGTGCCATTTTGGCGGCCATTTTAATTCAATTGTACAAATAGCAATGTTTTAAGACATTTACATTTAATATTTCATTAGCGTTAATTTGATACCAAAGATGACATAATACTCAAATGACATCTGTCGCACTTAATATGACATGACTTTTGGAAAAGATGTGTGGCTTATGACGTCAATTAACAAAAATTGCTCAAGCGTGGATTTTTTACATTCTTCAGATCCGTAAAGCACACGCTCTTAACTACCGGTTTTGACAAGCAAACTTCATATGTAACCATTTTAACGCTCACGCTATTGACTATTTATAGCAACACTTATCGTGTTACATATCTTGATAACTTACAAAATCGATTTCCTACGTTTTTAGCCTCAATTAGTTAATAACCTACTTATTGCATGTTTACTTCATTTTAAATATATAATACAAAATGGATGCCTTTTTGACAATCTAAAAATTCAAAAATTGATTACGTGTTTCTATTAATTTACCACAAGTATTTTCCATTCCAGTACCAGAAACCATATTTATTCTCACGATCACTTGGTAAATAAATAACAAATTAATGAATAGTAATATAAGATACCACATACAAAAGTACCACATACTATACATTTCACTGAATGCTGAATAAATACAGGGTGTCTACAAATGATCTGTACCCGGTTTCAGAAAATCAGAAAAATATTAAATCGTAAATTTTCATAAAACAAACATCTTTTCTACAATAGTGCATAAGTCTTCTACATTTTCCATAGGTTTCATCAAAATATCATGCTTCATTGCTTTGTGCGATGACGTAATTGAAAACTGATGCAAACATGGTTTTGATCGGTATAATAAATACTTGTAATATGCACACTTACAAATGTTTGTAAAGTTTAATGTTCAACTTGACCAACTTCAAGTCTTGTTTGTTTTTGTTTTTT